>CM021104.1:556588551-556614562 GCA_007115665.2 Sequoiadendron giganteum | reverse complement strand
CCTCCTTTGAATTTGAACCACTGATTCAGAACACATCTGGCGAATCAGAGGGTTGAGATCAAGTCAATGAGTATTGACAATCCACTTCAGCACCAGGGAAACGACATCCAATCAAAACCCATGAAGACAGGAGGTCTGAACCACACAGCGGGGCCCACATAGCTCCATTGGCCAAAGAAGAAAGACCACACGTCACCCCCTCGCAGGCCTCGTAGTACCATTAAGATTATTTAATCCGATCGTGCGAGGTGTGTGAGAGGTCATAATTAACCCCATTATTATAGACCATCGCCAGTGAAGAGACAACCATATGTCACCGCCAACACCTCGAGAAAAACCCACACATTCGTTCATGCCAGATGGCGACATCTCACAAACCTCGTACCACGTTGGTGACGCCAACAAGAAAACCTGTGAGGTCGGCAAGAAATGGCCCAGATCAAAACTTGTGATCGGACGGTTCTCCAGACTTCAGATGAAACACTCAGGTGGGACCGACTAGTGAAACCCCCGGTGGTATGAAAACATAAGTCGTCTTGGCAGAAAGACTGGCAAGCCAAGTGAAAGGGTTCGGTAAAGACACGACCTGAGAGGGATAAAACCTCACTTAAGTAACCAGTTACCCTTGGTAGTAAGTCACTGTTGAAACATAACAAGAGGGTTTTTAAAATTCGATAATTAAAAACACCATGGGTAACTTTGAATCCCCAAAACTCCAGCTCGCATCACTAAAAATTGAAAGTCCTATCACAAGGTTTCCCTTTCACCCTAGATGATCCTATATAACCTTGTAGGCTCCACCTCCTTTCCCAATACTAAATACTCTAAACAATTACAATCCAGTCCATCCCAATCAAATAAAACATCAAATGATTTCTTTTGGGAATTTCTTAAAGGACTAATAACAAAGGATCTTAATCTCCAATACCCAAATAAAGTTATGCCATCCCATCATATCCCTAATCCTAAGCTATATAAGCATCTCTCATCATCATGCACTCCATCACTTATCAATCTCACTCAAGCAATTCCTATTCAAAATCCATTATTTTCATGCCAACATTCGAAGTTGAACAAATAATCCCATATCCTTATCCAAACTCACATCCCATTATTGATCTAAGTCAAGATCAACGTACAAAGCATGAAAAAAGAGATCTAAAATGAATCAAGATCAAGTTACAAAGAAAATCCCCATAGATGATGATGAAATCAAAGTTAATCAATATCCTATCTTTGATCTTGAAATCCAAGCTTATCCAATATTTAATCAAGATCCCATTAATGATTATGAAATCCATAAATAATATAATATTTAATCAATATTCTATCTATGATCATGACATTCAAGATGATCCAATATTCATTCAAGATTTTGCTATTGGTAAATAAATCCAAGATGATACCCTCATCTACTCCTATCCCATCCATGATCACAAAATTAAAGTTGATACCATCGATATTCCAATAACCTCCATTTCCCAAGATGAGACATTGGACTCCCTTAGATAAATAGATAATAAAACAAATGACATGGATCACATAAAACATGTTAATGAATAATCTACTATGGATCACATTGACATTTCAAATGATCAAATGATGACAAGAGTGACTAAGGATAAAGACACAATATCATATAAACTAGGATCATCTACTTTTATCAAATTAGGATACTACAAATGATAAAAAACAAACATTGAGGGTTCTCAAATCACAAAGATGACTTATCAACTTTCGTCTAAAATAAAAATACATCTACCAAAGTATGTAGTATCAAGGAAAGGGATTAGGCTTGCATGAACAAGGCAATTTACAAATAGTTAAACACTTTCTTACAAATCTCAAATTTCAAGGTATCAACTATTCATCAACTAAGAAATCTAATGATGTTAGTGGTACATCAATTATATTAGGGTAATATCTTTTGATGCAAGCATCAAAATAGAACTCATGTATATTCCTTACCATAAGGTTTCTTTTGACACTCCTAGCAACACAATAAAACATCAATCCCAATTACTTAGAACCCACTAGTTGTGACAAAAAATAAAAAATAATACAAATAAAAAGATCAAAACCAAAATTTCAAAATATAATAAATCTAAAAATTAAAGTGGACACATGAGTTCAAAATAAATCTTAAGAAAATTGGAACAAGTGAATCCAAGAATTCAAATCTAATAGTTAATAAAAGTATGGAGCCATGAGAAAAAAATATATATCTCAATGTGCATATTTGGATCAGGCCAACTCTTATGACAATAAGGATCACAATAAAATTTGGATGGGTTGTATACAAGTGTCATGATCCTGACAAGATAACTCCTCTATGCAAGTCGCTATTAACATATAATGGCACCAACTTCTACATCAGTGCCATAAAATGGACTAAAATAGTTAATGATTATTCAAATATTAATGCCATTTAAAAATACCAAAAAAAAAACAAAATAGTAAAGAGAAAAATCTCCCTTTGGTTAAAACCACTTCAATGGTGACTTCGGATAATCATCATCATGAAAATGTGACAAGCCAACATGATGTTTGACAAATAAAAAAATAAAAGAGAAATAATTCTTCTAATAGTGAAAACCATTATTATTGCACTTTGGATGAGTACCATGATGAAAACTTAGGAAACAAGTTCCATGCATAAGATCAATTATCTTTGTGTACCATTATACTTTGCAGAAAGTTCTCTCAATTTTATCATACCTTTTTTCATGGCATTATCATCTGCTCATCCCACATTATTTCCATCCATAATCCTTACCCACCTTGATTTATATAAGGACTAGGGCACAAACTTAAAAAATGCTCCGATAAACTCTTGACATGTTTGTCCTTTGGTCACAAACTATCCAATATCATGGAATTTCCTATATTACACTATCAAACTTCATATCATAGAGAAAACATAGAATTCCTATGTTACATTTTCCTTGGATATCATATCCTAAATATTCCATCCAATAATCCTCACAAATCCTATCCACCACCTAATCATCCTCCCATAATAGACTTGGTTCTCCCTTGTCATCAATTTCAAGCCTCCAATCCAATCCAAATATCCAAACATCTCTCCACAATCTAACCGATCCTAAAAGTAGCTCATCCAAATGCAATAATCCTAATCAATGCAATCTAACTATACAATCTAGTGCATCATCCAAAACATCCATTGGTTTTGTTCCCAGTTTGGCTACAAACCTTGATACTTTTTATTCACATTATCACCATCAAGATATGTCTTTCCCTATCCTGGCATTATTTTTTGGATGTGTCCTTCCCACATCATCATCAATCAATCAATAAATTTTTAGCATGACTAGTCCACTAAGATCATGTTTTCCTTTAAATTACTATGGATTCTTTCATCTTTCCTGTGTTTTCATTTATTTGCATTTATCATGCTCCTTGAAGTATATTTCTATAGCAAGATCATGGTATTTCATATCATGGTGTTTGATGGTATATGTTTGGAGGTGGTAAATTTTCTTCTAGGTCAATGCATAAATTGGATACAATATCACCTTTGTCTTATATATCCTAGTGCATAACATTCATTTGTTGGTGTGAATAAATGTCTTGTACCTAGTTAATTCATTCACTAGGTAATTAGGGGACATATTCACATGTTAAGTTTACTTAGGATATAAGGTTCTTCTAGAAATATTATATCTAGAACTTATCTTATCTTTGCATCATTTCCTAGGTAGTTAGTTAGTTGTCACATGTAATAGGATTAAGACACATGTCTCAATTTTGTTGCATTTTATCTCTCACCTTTCATATATTTAAGCATGGCAACATATGTACTTTTCCATATTCAGTTTGGCATTCTCACATCCTTAATGACAACATGATATTTTTGTCATTTCTCTCTAGTGGAAGTTATTTTGTCTTGCAGGTGATTCAGGGGAGTTTGAGGAATTTATCATAAACTCCTAAATGGTATCAGAGCATATATCAAGAAATTTTATATTCTTGCATGCTCTCTTGTAGAAGGTTTTCATTATTTCTATAGGTGGTCTTGTGTATTGAACTGATCTTCAGATCTTACATCATTTCTATATTAAATAAAGGTTTCTAAACTCAAAGTCAACATAACACTTCATCATTTCATCCATAAAATCTTTCTTTATTCCATCTTTATCATTTTCTTCTTTTATTTTCTATCTTCCACCTAATATTTTTCCACGCATCTCTTCTTTCAAGAGCTCACCCATGCCATTTTTGTACAAATAATCTCTTGAGGGGGCATCAATCATTTTCATTTCTAAATTTCCATTTCTTACTTGGGTAGGGAATATCATCATTTTCTTCATCTCTTCTAATTTTTTCTTCTCAACTACTTTTTTCATTATTTTAAACAACATCACTAAATGAACATTATCTCAAAGAGCAGAAAAATATAGACACTAAAATAACCCCTCTGGTGATCACTAATTATTATATTAGCATCATTAATTTCCATTATCGTTATTATCAAATTTATTACCACTATAATGATTTAATTGAATAATAATCTTTTATTCAATTAATATGAGTTAATTATTCATTCAAATAAATCAATAAATCACAACCTAAGGAGATGGTGAATGGATAATGAAGGAAATCAAGAAAAACATTTTCAAAAGAAAACACACCCAAAACAATAGATCGGTGGAGCTATTTCTAAGAAATGATATCATAATAGTTAGGAGGAAATGGTGAGGTAAGTTCTTAGTATATGCTTATGCTCGGAAAATGTGGAATTACATGGTCCTCAATGCCATCAAAGCCTTCAATAAACAACTGAATAGTGGAATTTTGAGTGGGATTTTTGACATCCCTACAGTAAGGAGAAGCGAAAATTTAAAACAAGAAGTAACACTTGAATGGAATAACAAGAAACACAATGGAGTCTAGTGAGCTAGTAAAAGAAGGAAAATATTTAATGGATGGAGGTTAGATAATGTTGATGGTCATGAACCCTTATTATAGTAACTTTTATAAAATTTGCTAATTTTATGTTTTGAGCTATAGGAATGTATAGTCTTTTCCTTCTTTTACTAGCTCAACTAGTGATTATTCTGTGTTTTCCCTCCTATTAAAAATTCTATAGATGCCATCATTCTTTCATCAAATAAAAAATCTCTAAGTCTTTATGAAAGTCTATAATTTCAAAATCCACTCTCATTAATGAGAAATTATGTATAACAAGCTTGATCTTGAAGTTTGCACTGAAAATGGTAGATAGAACTTGATTTGTTTATATGTGTTTTCAACTCTTTATTTTCAGCTATTATATAATGTGAATAAATGACATCTTAACTGAGTACAAAATCCAATAAAAAAGGAGAAACCGATGCAAAAATATGAAGTGCCATCAAATATGGAAAAGTTTTACAATCATAGAAAGCTTGCAAACCTAAAAAGTCCACAATATGTGAATAAATGGCATCTTAATTGAGTACAAAATCCAATAAAAAGGAGAAACCGATGCAGAATTATGAAGTGCCATCGGATATGGAAAAGTTCTCCAACTTGCAAACCTAAAAAGCCCGCGAAAGACAAAAAGGTGCTTAATTACGATGAATTTTGGTAACAATTAATACAAATTATAAACTTTGAATTAGATAATAAAAATTAATTATCAATTTTTAATTTAAAAAATAATAAACTATATTTTTTTGGGGTAATATATTGAAAATTAAGTAATTGTTTAAACAAAGATGATATTAAACTCTTAAAAGAAAAATGTGTTTTTTCGGGTTCACGGACAACGGCTCTGAATGACTTGGTGTTAGCTCTTAAAAGCATGGCTTGCTTTATTACCGTTTAAAAAAGCTGTTATTAGCCTAAGCTTGGGATTAATGGCCAAGATCCTTACGCACGCCAACGCCCTTCAGTGGTAGTGGTGTCTTTCGGCAGTGAATGTATTCTCACCACCCAAGAACTCGCTGCACTGGCGCTGGGCTTAGAAGAGAGCGAGCTTCCATTTCTCTTTGTTCTTCTCCACCATATGGCTGCTGCGTTGCCCCAGGGCTTTGTGGGTTCGATTCCTGGCTTGTTCGGTGATTCGCTGGTGAGTGTGCAGTTTTTAAGCCTCGCCTACAACAATTTATCAGGACCCATTCCGAAAAGTTTCTCCAGTTCGAATATAAAGACACTGTGGCCGATTGATGTTGTGGCTGGAATGAGCATGCTTGAGCAACTGTGGCTTCAGTCCAATGAGTTTACAGGGCCCATTCCTGACCTCACCAAGCTGACGTCTCTGCAGGATCTCCGTCTGCGGGACAATAAGTTAACTGGGGTCGTTCCTTCCAGTCTGAGCAGCCTTCTCTCGCTGCGCAACATTTCGCTGATCAACAATGCCTTGCAAGGGCCTTATCCTTCTTTTCCCAATACGGTAGAAGCGGAGGTTGGAGGCGACACCGAAAACAGCTTTTGTCTCCCTACTCCAGCAAAATGCGATGATAGGGTCAGTGTTTTGCTGGAATTTGCCAATGGCGTAGGGTATCTCTTTGTTCTTCTCCACCATATGGCTGCTGCGTTGCCCCAGGGCTTTGTGGAGCGTACGCAAGGAAGAGGACTTTTGGTGACGGAATGGGCGCCTCAGTTGCACTTTCTGAGCCATTCTTCTGCAGGAGCGTTTCTCACTCACTGTGGGTGGAACTCTGTGACGGAAGGATTGAGGTTTGGGGTGCCACTTGTGACTCTTCCCATGCGTCACGAACAGGGCTTAAATGCTAAGCTCATAGCCCGTGAATTCAAGTTGGGGGTGGAGGTCAGGAGAAATGAAGAGGATGATTCTTTTTCCAAGGAAGACGTCAGTAAGGCTGTATGTTATCCAACTGATGGAGTTTTGCAAGCCACCCAAGAACAGAGCCTGAGAAAGAATTTGATGACAAATCCAGTCTCTCCATATCCCCAAGCTTCTGAACCAAAGAAGGAACGAGTTCGGCCACGGAATTGTTTGCCACACTCAAAAATCTTTAAATCTGTAAATAGATCAAGATAAGTAATGTTTTTTTATCTGGAATTTGAATTCATGTCAATTTGAATTGTTTGTATGTACGGTTCTTTCTTCTGAAAAGATTTTAATTGAAACTTTTATTTCATAACTTTGTTACTGTTCTGTTTTGACTACCAGTCTATTTTTGTTTGGCATGGCCATGCCTCCTCTATTTTTCTTTTGCTTGTGAGATATATTTTTTAAGGTTTGATTATGTGTTTTTCCTTTGTATTCTTATATTTTATGTGTAGATTTTCCTTTTTAAGTTTTATTGGTTTTGATTTTTTCTGGAAATTTCTTTTGTGTTTTGTTTTGTGGGTGTTGCCCTGAATGGCTGCTTGTACTCGAAGCTCTGCGTTACTGTTGATTGTTTTTAAGCGGGTCATCAGCAAATTTACAAGATCCCTAACAGATTCACTAATAAGATTGTGGGTTTCGTTTGTTGTAGCGATCCGAGTCCGCTCAATCCACCTCCAAAGAGGAATGCACATTTATTTTGCAAGATGCTTACTGCACTCAGGCAGGCTTCTCTATTCTCAGAAGGCACGTCGATGAATGCCTTCCACCTCTGGTTAGTTATCCAACTCAAATATGCGATTGATTGGCATTTTAGACATATTTTTCGAGGTGGGTATCATTTTCTTACTTTATATTGTATGGTCTCTCCTTTCTGTAGGCTCTTTTGGAATAGTAATTTTTCATCCATTAATTATAGTGTATCTTCACATAGGTGTGATTTTTTATTTGTATACCTTCAATTTAGCGCATGATATATGATTCTGATACTGAGGGGTCAAAAATCAGTAACAATTTTGGTACCCAGAGGGATTAGAACTTCAGAAGCATTTATTATGATACCTTGCGCTGCTAGACTACTGTAGATGTTAGTATTAAGGCTCTAGAGGTCTTAAGTCCGCTTCAGATCAGGATTGTTTTTTCTTTTGATCTGGAAGCTCTTAAATGCTCAAATTACTGCACTTGGGTGTTCCCATGATATGGGCCACTAACATTAGTTTGGTCACCTGTTTTGATTTTTTTAGGTAGGTTGGTCTAAATCTACGACTAAATGAATTGTATAAAAGAGTTTTCATGCATTGTATGGTTACACTGACTGAGTTTGCAATATTCTGATTTAGACTGAGTTTTCATGCATTGTATGTGTCCATAACTTCTGGAGGTTCTCCTTCAAACATTATACTGACATTTTCCTTGTGCTTAAGGCTCTTTATCATGGTTTGCAACTCCATCTCTAGAATTTGTAGCTTTATTTGCCCAATGTTTTGTTTTATCTGTACAAATAAGCAATAATTTCCAGTACTACACTTGTCATGCAGTTTAGGCAAGTTTGGGATTAACTCACAAAAGTTGCAGCTGCTAATATTCTCATAGGCTTGAGTCGCATCTCTCTGATTTTTGAAATTCCTGCTTGATTATAGTAATTCTCTGACTCCTCAAGGTTCAATATGCAGATAAACTCTGGTGGTAATTTAGCCCACTTGCTTCCATAATAACTAAGTAGAACTACACAAAAACATACGAAAGTCAGAAGCAGCTGCATATTTGAGAACTCAAACGCACCTATGTTTCAGAGATGTAACGGATGGAAGACTTCTTTTGAGATATGAGAAACGTAGCTGAATTTATGTCATTGTTGTTTAAGAACACATTTGACTCAAAATCATGTTCTCAGGAGCAAAACCAAACATGAGGTCCTTGTGATTATTTAGTGTTAGTTGATCTTTATTTGATAGGTAACATTAAGTATTTCTTATATTAAGGCTTTGCGATATTTAAGTTGCCTTGTCTACAACATTGAATGCAAATCCTTGTGGACCTGGGACTATGAGCTAGCATTAAAACAGTATAAATTTATAGCAAAATAGCTTATCACATTACATAGAGAATATGTTTGGTCCATTTGTACAGACACAAAAGAGGCTGGATAAAAACCTGCTATGCTCCTCTGCATTAGGGAAATAATGGTCCTATCAACCTTCATGTTACTACAAATGGAGTTTAAGGATGACATTTGGAATGGTTCCATCAAGCTTTGTATTGATATAGAGTTTGAAGGTGTCATTTGGAAGGCCACTTGGACAGAGAGGTACGGGTAGAGCAATTGTTTGAAACATGTTCTTGTGAAAGGAGGTGTGAGCTTGGATACATTATTGTGAAAAGAGGATAATGTTTCCAAACATTTAAGCTTCCTTGAAGAAGTAGAAAGCTAGGAATGACATATCACTCAAGAACTCTTGACTAGATATGCTAGGAGTAATGTCACCCTATGTTATTAACCAGGTCTTGAAACAGTGTTGGTCTTGGAACATTGTATAACTGGTCTTGGAACATTTTATAATTGGTCTTACACTGTTTGCACTAGAGAAACATCCCCTAAGATTTGTCATACATATTCTGATAAATCTTTGCTATTCCTTAGATGCTGATTTTCCTTTCTCTTGACATTTTCATTAGTTTCCTGCTCCTTTGTGTCTTTCACCTTTTCACAATCTCCCACACCCTTTTAAGTCTTTTCTTGTAAAATGTTTAGTTTAGTTATTATATAGATTTTGCTGCATTTTGCTTGTAATATATCTTTGCACTAAAATTAGGAAAGGTCTTGTCTGTTTGTTACTTCCATATTTTCGTCCTCTTAAAGCAATAGAATTTTAAGAAGTCAATGTTGGTAATGGTTGTATAGGTTTTTGTACCACATATTTACTTACACAAGGTTAAGAAGCAATTCCATGTAAAACGAAAGGCAAGGAGTAAGAAAGATTTCATCATAATATCTACGCTGAGCAACAGTAAATAATGTTACAATGTCGTTGTTAAGAATATCTGCTATCGAAAACATCATCTGTTTCCTAGATATAGTCTTAAAAATTACAGTACTATCCATGAAATTACTGTCTGCCAGGTAAAATCTACAATTTTATCATTATGTGGTACTACCTAGTCCTAGTATTGATTGTTTAGGATCAAATTATCAGGCATATTGTGGTATAGTTTGCATCATGTCTCATGCTTGGCCCATTATCTCTGTATCTCTGACTACAAATTCTCACAACATCTAAGACACAAGCTGAAGCCGTTGAGTCCTTATAATTTTGAAGTAGTGAGTCTGAAATGATTTTGATCTTGTTATTTGAATGATCAACAGGTTTATGGAACTAGACACTGTAGAATTTATAGAGTCTGAAGAAAAGGGACTGTAGATTATTCATTACTTGTATGCAGTGACTTGACTGACTGAGTCTTTTAGAACTAATTGTGAGTGGGATTCCACGCACAATTATTAATTTTGAAAATCATTTACAAAATTATTTCGATCAGCTAAGTAATGTTCGTCCTTTTCGTCACTTGCAGCTAGTCTCTACTGATATATTTGTCGGCCAGTCCAAAGAAGTCATCGTTTGTCTCAACAATCCATCCAAACTGGGCCTCAAAATTCCACCTCCATCTCATATACAAAATGCTATGTAAGAATCTCGAGTCACAAAAGTATTCACTTGAATAAATTTTCTTAAATTTTCTTGTGATTCGCAAATTCCCATCATGCCTTCCTCCCTGCAATCTCATGTCGATCTCCCATCTCCCTCTAATCGACATTTCACAATTTCCAACTGACTTTAATGGCTGGCTTCAAAACAATCCTTGCTTAGAGGCGGTCAGAGAAGCCTGCAAAGAATGGGGGGTTTTCTATGTCGGAATTCCAGCTGATCTTCTCCAACAAGTGGAGTTCCAGAGCCGCCAATTATGTTCTGTGCCGTCACTTGTAATCCAGTGATGAGCTACTCTCGTACGCCCAAAGCAGAGAGCTTCACCATGTTGAATTTACCAGAATCCAAACTGTTGAGGTAATGTTAATTTCGAGGGTTTATGTTTCTTATACATTTCAAATTCAAACTGTCTCATAAAAAGTTCCTTTTTTACATGGAATGCCAGCGAGACTTTCCGAGCATACTCTTTACTTGTGGCAGAGTTCGCACATAAGATGTGTAAAATCATTCTTGCCACAATTTCCACAATTTCTATCATTCTCATTTCGGAGAATACCTGCGAATAAACCACTACATTTCTGATGCGAGGAGATGATATAATGTTATGAATATAAAGACTGGTGGCTGGAGACGCTTTCATATTTTTAATATGTTCATATATGCCTGGTCTTTGTGGTTCCAGTTATGTTCATATGGACATGGCAGATCTACTATGAAGAATTTTAATACAAGTACTGAAAACTGATTATTCTTGATATTGCTAATCTCAGGGGTGGGGATGGGGATGAGGATGGGGGTGAAGATGGAGAATTTTTGTAGAGTGACTCCTAGAATTTCTCAATTGTTATTGCAGTCAATGTAAATCAATTTTAATTTGTAAACTGATATGTAAATGGACTTTTTATTTAATAAAAAGTATTATTTGGGAGGGGTTGAATTGGCCCCTCTCCTAGGACTGTAAGGAATGGTCACTAGTCATGATCATTCTTTTCAGTTTAGTGTCTTTGTGTTGATATTTGTATTATTTTTTATTTCATCATATTTAACAATTTGACATTTTTGTTGCAGTTCATGATTTAAGTATTATAATATCGAATTGAGGGTAGGGGTGAAGATGGAGAATTTTTGTAGAGTGACTCCTAGAATTTCTCAATTGTTATTGCAGTCAATGTAAATCAATTTTAATTTGTAAACTGATATGTAAATGGACTTTTTATTTAATAAGAAGTATTATTTGGGAGGGGTTGAATTGGCCCCTCTCCTAGGACTGTAAGGAATGGTCACTGGTCATGATCATTCTTTTCAGTTTAGTGTCTTTGTGTTGATATTTGTATTATTTTTTATTTCATCATATTTAACAATTTGACATTTTTGTTGCAGTTCATGATTTAAGTATTATAATATCTTCTAATTATAATGTAAT
This sequence comes from Sequoiadendron giganteum, assembly GCA_007115665.2. Taxonomy (NCBI): domain Eukaryota; kingdom Viridiplantae; phylum Streptophyta; class Pinopsida; order Cupressales; family Cupressaceae; genus Sequoiadendron; species Sequoiadendron giganteum. The sequence goes on along the minus strand of CM021104.1, from coordinate 556,602,636 downwards.
CCAATAATATTGTAATAATTAGTCTTGTGTTATTAGAAGGTTGTAATTTAAACATGTTTGTTTAATGTCTTTTAATTTTGGAATTCATTAAGTGTGTGTTGAACTTCAATGTTTACATCATGTTGGTTGAACTAATTATATGGCATGTATTTATATTTTGAACTTTCAAATTCATTTTATGTAAATTGTGTACTATCTTTAACATTCACTTATGTGTGAAGTGTATGCTTGAACAAAATATGTGTGAAGTGAATTAATGTTGCAAAAAGTGTGTTTGAGTTCTTTCACATTCACTTATCTCAATGCTTAAACTTTAGCATTTGCTTAGTATATGTTTGAAGTGTGTGTTTGAACAAACTTTGTGTGAAATAAGTTTTAACATTTGCAACCACTTCAACTAACTGTATTTGTACTTTGACAAGTTTGTATTTTGAACTTCATGTGTATGAAGATAGTACTAACTTTGATCCTCACTTTAGTGTGAAGTATGTTTGAAATTTGATATTCACATTTTATGTGTTTGTATTTTGACATGTTTGAATTTAAGTGTTTACTTTGTGTGTAGTTGAAGTAATCTTTTGTAAAACATTTTAAAATTATGCATGTGTTTACTTTGGTATGTTTGAACTAATAACTTAGCGCATCTTTAAACTTTAGCATTTACTTTGTATATGTGTGAAAGGTGTGTTTGAAAACAATGTGTGAAATATGTTTTAATTTTAACAATCATTTTGTTGTCTTTTTATTATGGCATGTGTGTATTTAAACTTTAGCATTTGCTTAATATATGTGTGAAGTGTGTGTTTGAACAAACTTTGTGTGAAATACGTTTTAACATTTGCAACCACTTCAATTGTATTTGTACTTTGACATGTGTGTAGTTTGAACTTCATGTGTATGAAGATAGTACTAAATTTGATGCTCACTTTAGTGTGAAGTATGTTTGAACTTTGATATTCATATTTTATGTGTTTGTATTTTGACTTGTTTGAACTTAAGTGTTCACTTTAGTGTGTTTGTACTTTGATATGTTTGAGCTAACTTAATGCATCTTTAAACTTTAACATTTATTTTGCATGTGTGAAGTGTGTGTTTGAAAACACTATGTGTGAAATTTTTTTTAACATTGACAACCATTTTGTTGTGTTTTCACTATGGCATGTGAGTGTTTACTTTAGCATTTTCTTGATATATGTTTGAACAAACTTTGTGTGATATACGTTTCAACATTGGCAACCACTTCAATTGTATGTGTAGTTTGGCATGTGTGTGTATGTTTGAACTTTCACATTCACATTGTATGAAGAGAGTACTAACTTTGACGACCATTTTATGGTATATGTTTGAACTTTGGTGTGAAGTGTGTTTGAACTTTGACATGTGTTTGTATTTTGACATGTTTGAACTTAAGTGTTTACTTTGTGTGTAGATGCAACTTTTTGTAAAGCATTTTTAGATTATGCATGTGTTCACTTTGGTGTGTTTGTACTTTGGTATGTTTGAATTAACTTAATGTATCTTTAAACTTTACCATTTGATCATGTGCAGGATCATGATGGACCAAAAAGTGGCAATAGGAAAAAGTAGTGTTTTTCATTCGCCAAAAAATGCAGAAATCCCAAGTTGACTTTTTTTTTGTTGGGTGTTAGTACATTGCTCCATATTTTTACAAATCGGATATACGATTTTTAAAAGTATAAAAAATCAAGGTTGGGCAATATTTGAAAACATTTAAAAATGTATTGTGGCGGTAAAATTTTGGTGCTGCAAAATGGATATCCGATTTGTGGCACATAAACCGAAGAGTAATTAGGAGGGTTAGGGTGGACGAGAGAGAGAGGGAGAGAAGAAGGAAGGGGAAGGAGAGAGAGAGAGAGAATTAGGAGGGGGAAGGGAGAGGGGAAGAAGGGGAGAGAGAATTAGGAGGGAAGGAGAGTGGAAGAGGGAGAGAGAGGGAACAGGAGGGAAAGAGGGAAGAAGGAGAGAGACAGAGAGGGCAAAGAGAAAGAGGGAAAGACTTAGGAGGGGGAAGGAGAGAGATAATTTGGAGGCAGAAGGGAGAGGGGAAGGAGGGGAGAGAGAATTAGATTGGGAAGGGAGAGGGAAGGAGAGAGAATTAGGAGGGGGAGGGGCAAGGGGAAGGGGGGAAGAGGGGGAGACAAAGGAATTAGGAGGGGGAAGGGTGAGGGGAAGAGAGAGGGAAAGGGATAGAGAGAAAGAGAGAAATAGGGGGAAGGAGGGGAGACAAAGGAATTAGGAGGGGGAAGGGTGAGGGGAAGAGAGAGGGAAAGGGAGAGAAATAGGGGGAAGGAGGGTAGACAAAGGAATTAGGAGGGGGAAGGGTGAGGGGAAGAGAGAGGGAAAGGGATAGAGAGAAAGAGAGAGAAATAGGGGGAAGGAGGGGAGAGAATTAGGAGGGGGGAAGGAGAGAAAGAGAGAGAATTAGGAGAGGGAAGGGCAGGAAGGGGAAGAAGGGGAGACAAAGGAATTGGGAGGGGGAAGGGCAAGGGGAAGGGGGGAATAAGGGGAGAGAGAATTAGGAGGGGAGAAGGAGAGGGAAGGGCGAGGGGAAGGGGGGAGAGAGAGAAGGGAGAGGGGAAAAAGGGGAGATAGAGAGTGGGAAAGAGAGAAATAGGGGGGAAGGAGGGGAGAGAGAATTAGGAGGGGGAAGGGAGAGGGGAGTAGGGGAAGAAGGGAAGAAGGGTCTGAGAGTGAGAGGAGAGAGAATTAGGAGGGGGAAGGGGGGAAGAAGGGGAGAGAGAAGGGAGAGGTGAATAGTGGGAAAGAGAGAGAATTTGGAGGTAGAAGGGATAGGGGAAAGAGAATTATGAGGGGGGAGGGAGAGGGGAGGAGGGGGAAGAAGGTCTGATAAAGGGAGAGAGAATTAGGGGGGAAGGGAGAGAGAGAGTTAGGAGGGGGAGGAAGAGGGGAAGAAGGGGAGAGAGAGAATTAGGAGGGGGAAGGGAGAAGGGAAGAAGGGGAGAGGGGGAGAGAACTAGGAGGGGGAAGGGAGAGGGGAAGATATGAAGAATGGGATAAAGAGAGAGAATTAGGAGGGAGAAGGGGAGAGAGAGGAATTGAGGGAGAGATAGAGAGATAATTAGGAGGGGGAAGGTAGAGGGGAAGGAGAGAGAGGAAGAAGGGAAGATAGAAGGAGAGGGAAAGAGATATATATAGAGAGAGAAAGAGAGATAGGGAGAGGAGGGAAGAAGGGGGGAGAGAGATAGAGAGAGAGGGAAAGATAGAGATAATTAGGAGGGGGGAAGAGGGGAAGGAGAGAGAGAAAGAGAATTAGGAGGGGGAAGGGAGAGGGAGAGAGAAAGACATGAAGAATGGGATAAAGAGAGAATTAGGAGGGAGAAGGGAGAGGGGAAGAGTGGAACTTCAAGGGGAGAGAGTCAGAGAGATAATTAGGAGGGGGAAGATAGAGGGGAAGGAGAGAGAATTAGGAGGGGGAAGGGAGAGAGGAAGAGGGGAAGAAGGGGAAATAGAGGGAGAGATAGAGAGTGGGAAAGGGATAGGGAGAGAGAGACAGAGAGACATAAAATTTGGAGGCAGAAGGGAGAGGGGAAAGAGGGGAGAGATAATTAGGAGGGGGAAGGGAGAGGGAGAGAGAATTAGGTGGGAAGGGAGGTGAAGAGGGGAGAGGGGGAAAGAGAATATTTAAATATTTTATATATATATATATATTTATACATTAACTAGAATATATAAATAATATTTAAATATTATACATAATTCTATAAGAGATTATCATAAATTATAAATTATATATTGAATTATAAACCATATTGTATATTCTCAACTAGATATATTAAAATAAATTATAAATTATTTATTGTAATTTTTTAAATCATATATTAAAAACAATATTAGATTTTTTAAAATTATATATAAAATAAATCGGATATCTGATTTGAAAATTGCAATTTTTTAAATAATATATTAAAAACTATATTAGATTTTTTTTTTAAAATCGGATATCTGTTATGTCTGACACAAAACATACTACCTAGGGATTAGACTCGGGTTTGCTTTGGAATTTGGCTAGGACATGCCAATCCTAAAAAATCAACACAAAAATGTGTTTAACAACTTACCTTGTTTTTTTAGACTTCGTCCATGTGGCTGACAACTTTTTTTTACTCTAAATTGATGAAATGAAAAAGGTTTTTAAAGGAGATTTTCAACTTTTTAAAAATATAAATTATTTTTTATTTTGAATTTAATAAATAATTATTATTCATTTTCTATTTGAATTACGACTAAAGTCCTGATTGATAGGTTGATTGAAAAATATCTATATCTTTCAAACCGTATCACATTTTTTGAATCCAAAACATGCGTCACATTCTATGCTTCGCATACTATAGAATTAAAAACAATAAAAATGAATTTCATGAAGTTTTGACCAAGTTAAGGTGGTCAGACATACGAGTTTTTATATTTTTTAAAAGTTGTAATAAAAAATTCATAATTAATTATTTACTTGAAAAAAAATACAAAAAAATATGCATCACATCGTGACATGAGTCTTTTACTTATATCTAAAATCTTATTAAAAAATATTATCATTTTATTGTGGTTAGGGTGGTTAGACAGACTCTTATTTCTTATTTTTTCTCTGAAATTTAAGTAACTACTGCATTGAAATTTCAAATTTTTTTCATATAGATTTAAAAAATATATATATATCTAGTGGTTTAGAAATTACATTCAATTTTCTACAGATTCTATTTTTACATATTTTTGAAATAATATAGATAATTTATTCAAATTTTTACGTCAAGTTGCTTAACTCTGATTTTTCTGAATTTTTATTGCCACTTAAGGACCTATTTTTTCCATGATGATTTCACACATACCAATTTACTTCTGTGTGAAGTGTGTGTTTAAAAACACTATGTATGAAATGTGTTTTAATTTTAACAACCATTTTGTTTGCCTTTTTATTATGGCATATGTAATTTTAAACTTTAGTATTTTTTTAATATATGTTTGAAGTGTGAAATGTGTGTTTGAAAGCACTATGTTTGAAATGTGTTTTAATTTTAACAACCATTTTGTTGTCTTTTTATTATTGCATGTGTGAGTTTAAACTTTAGCATTTGCTTAATATATGTTTGAAGTGTGTGTTTGAACAAACTTTGTGTGAAATATGTTTTAACATTTGCAACCAGTTCAATTGTATTTGTACTTTGACATGTGTGTAGTTTGAACTTCATGTGTATGAAGATAGTACTAACTTTGATACTCACTTTAATCTGAAGTATGTTTGAACTTTGATATTCAAATTTAATGTGTTTGTATTCTGACATGTTTGAACTTAAGTGTTCACTTTAGTGTGTTTATACTTTAGTATGTTTGAACTAACTTAATGCATCTTTAAACTTTAGCATTTATTTTGCATATGTGTGAAGTGTGTGTTTGAAAACACTATGTGTGAAATATGTTTTAACATAAACAACCATTTTGTTGTGTTTTCACTATGGCATGTGAGTGTTTACTTTAGCATTTGCTTGATATATGTTTGAACAAATTTTGTGTGATATACATTTGCAACCACTTCAATTGTATTTGTACTTTGACATGTGTGTGTATGTTTGAACTTTCACATTCACTTTGTATGAAGACAGTACTAAGATTGATGCTCACATTATGGTATATGTTTGAACTTTAGTGTGAAGTGTGTTTGAACTTTGAAATTCACATTTTATGTGTTTGTATTTTGACATGTTTGAACTTAAGTGTTTACTTTGTGTGTAGTTGAAATAACTTTTTGTGAAACATTTTTAAATTAGGCATGTGTTCACTTTAGTGTGTTTGTACTTTGGTATGTTTGAATTAACTTAATGCATCTTTAAACTTTAGCATTTAGTTTGCATGTGTGTGAAGTTTGTGTTTGAAAAGACTATCTGTGAAATGAACAAATATTGTGTGAAATGTGTTTTAACATTGATAACCATTTTTTTGTGTTTTCACTATGGCATGTGAGTGTTTGCTTTAGCATTTGCTTAATATATGTTTGAAGTGTGTGTTTGAAAAAACTTTGTGTGATATACATTTCAACATTGGCAACCACTTCAATTGTATGTGTAGTTTGTCATGTGTGTGTATGTTTGAACTTTCACATTCACTTTGTATGAAGAGAGTACTAACTTTGACAACCACTTTATGGTATATGTTTGAACTTTGGTGTGAAGTTTGTTTGAACTTTGACATTCACATTTTATGTGTTTGTATTTTGACATGTTTGAATTTAAGTGTTTACTTTGTGTAGATGTAACTTTTTGTAAAACGGTTTTAGATTATGCATGTGTTCACTTTAGTGTGTTTTTACTTTGGTATGTTTGAATTAACTTAATGTATCTTTAAACTTTAACATTTACTTTGTATATGTGTGAAATGTGTTTTAATTTTAACAACCATTTTGTTTGCCTTTTTATTATGGCATGTGTGTGTTTAAACTTCAGCATTTTCTTAATATATGTTTGAATTGTGTGTTTGAACAAACTTTGTGTGAAATACAGTTCAACATTGGCAACCACTTCAATTGTATTCATAATGTATGTGTATGATTGAAATTTCACATTCATAGTATATGTTTGAAGTTCAATGTGAAGTGTGTTTGAATTTAGGTATTCACATTTTATGTGTTTGTATTTTGACATGTTTGAACTTAAGTCTTTACTTTGTGTGTAGTTGAAGTAACTTTTTGTGAAACATTTTTAAATTATGCATGTGTTCACTTTAGTGTGTTTGTAGTTTGGCATGTTTAAACTAACTTAATATATCTTTAAACTTTAGCATTTACTTTGTATAAGTGTAAAGTGTGTTTGAAAACATTATGTGTGGAATGTGTTTTAACCTTGACAACCATTTTGTTGTGTTTTTACTTTGGCATGTGTGTATATTTGAACTTTCACATTCACTTTATGCATATTGTTTTCTATTGTATTGCATTTTCATTTTTTATTTCGTCATATTTAATGACTTGACATTTTTGTTGTAGTGCGATTATTTAAGTTTTGTAATATCCTTCAATTATAATGTAATCAACAATAATTAGTATTGTGTTATTAGAAGGCTGCAATTTAAACATGTTTGTTTAGTGTGATTTAATTTGAGAATTCATTAATTTTTTGTGTGTGGTGTGATTTACTTATTGTTTATTGTAACATGGGTTTGAATTTTAGATTGACTTATATTTAATTCATTTTGACATTTCTTTTGTATGTTTTTACTTTAACACTTTTGTATTCACTTTCTTTGCATTTATTGTTTATAGGAAATGTGTATTTGAGAGCTTGGACATACATTAATTTTTTTTTTGAAATGACTTTCAAACTTGTTTGTTTAGTGTTTTTCGGCACCCCCTAGTTGTGAAGTTGAAGTGTGTGCTTGAACATTCATTTGCTTATAATTTATTGAAGCATGATTTTTAATATTGGTATTGACATTTATTTGATCCATTTTGACATTTACTATGCAACATGCAAATTGAAATTTTGACATTTATTTTGTATGTTTTTACTTTAACACTTTTGTATTCACTTTCTTTGCATTTATTGTTTATATGAAGTGTGTATTTGAGAGCTTTGGCATACATTTTTTTTTTTTTTTAAATGACTTTCAAACTTGTTTGTTTAGTGTTTTTAAGCACCCCCTAGTTGTGAAGTTGAAGTGTGTGCTTGAACATTGATTTGCTTATAATTTATTGAAGCATGGTTTTTAATATTGGGATTGACATTTATTTGATCCATTTTGACATTTACTATGCAATGTGCAAATTGACATTTTGACGTTCACTTTGTTTGCATTTATTGTTTATATGAAATTTGTTTGAGCTTTGACATACATTAATTATTTGTTTGAAGTGACTTTCATTGAACTTGTTTGTTTCATGTGTTTTGACATCCACTAGTTGTGAAGTGTGTGTTTGAACATTGATTTACTTATTGTTTATTGAAGCATGGGTTTGAATTTTGAAATTGACTTATATTTGATATATTTACATGTTTACATATTTACTTTACATGTTTGACATTGAGTTTGTTTATATTTTATGCTTGAGCTTTAACATAAATTAACTCTTTGTTTGAAGTGATTTTCAACTTTGTTTAGTGTGTTTCGATTTGGCATCACTATTTGTTTGTTGGAATCATGTTTGAACTATAGTTATTTACTTTGTATGCATTTAAATTTTTGAACTTTGGCATTCAATTTATGTACCTGTTTGAATTTTGACATCCTTTTATATTACTTTATCACTATGTGTGTAAGTGTGAGAGAGAGAGAGAGAGAGAGAAAGAGGGAGTGTTTGAATTACTTCATCACTCACTTATACTTGATCTCTTATTGTTTGTTGGTTTGTATGGATGGGTGGGTGTGTTTGAATGAGCATGCCATCCACATGACCTAGAGTCTATCCATGACTTATACAAATGTCGTCACTCTACCTGGTCATACGCCAATCGGAGAAGGCACGTACTGGTCATATTCCACGTGGCAATGTGTCTGTGGGTCAACGGAGGTAGGCACACGCATAACACATCCCACATTGCTATACCTTGTGGAGAAGACACATGCATGAACTCGTTGTAGCCAGAGGTATACATGGCTAGGGTCTACCCATATGCTACTCGACCAACATAGTCCAGGCAGCCATGAGGATCCCTCTACAAGTGTTTGAGGCCCCATAATGCTCATCGCACAAGTAGGCTAACAAAGACAATCTCATAATGCACCTTCACATGTATAGGCACGTGGCATCATGTAACACGACATCATCACCATCACTATGTTGGAACATGAGTGGGGTGTGGTAGCATACTACATCATATCAAAATATGTGCAAATATAGTATATCAAAGCATCATCACCAACACTATGTCGGAACATCAGTGTGGTATGGCATCGTATCTATCACATCATGTCGGAGCATGTGCAAATACACTAAATATATAATGTAATACGATAATATCACTATAGGGCTACCAAGCTTCACCTATCATATAGATGAGGCTAACTCAACAATGCCAAAACAACGTCTCTATGGGCATCCTGGCATAGCTAACAAACCCATACTATTGTACTCAAATCTATGGGGATAAGGTTAACACTTATGGATCAACTATCCTGATCCATCATAAGGGAAATTAGTGGGTACATTTCCTTAGGATTGGTTGATTTGAGATGCTTTGTGCCGCAATATGCATACGCTATACTCCACCCAAGGAACTTGTGGGTGCTACTATCCCTTCGCGGATTGAGGGTTTAGAGAACCAAAAGAAAAATAACTACTTTTGGTTACTCTTATATATAAGGTTCAACCACATATGGGTTGGCCCTCAATTAGGTAACAAACATACAAATCCACACAATGGTATGGTAGATTCCACACCAAAGTGTAACTTTTCCCCATGGATGGGTACCAAGTATCACCATCACATGGATACACAAAGCAAATACGAGTTTTCACAACACTCAAACAAGATATAGTTATTGGTTTCTTACATTTACAAGGGTACAACTACATACATGATTCCATAGGGAAAAAAATTTCCATAACCATGGAATACGTATCATAACTTTCCATTTTTAAACTTATATCAGGTTCCTTCACACTACTCGTTTCCATTGAGTACATCGTGCTAAGGTAAAAGCCATGAACACGTGATCACTTAACAATTCCACCACCAGATTCATGAGGATAATATAGTGAACTCAACATACCCCAAGTACCCAGTGTATGAACCTAGGGCTTTGATACCAAGCTGTAATGCCCTGTCATGGAACCCAAGAAGCGTTACACTAAATAACTGATTTTTTCTTTTTGAAAACATATAATATCAATTAGTTAAAACAACCAAGCAAAACCGCTCAAGGGTTCCACAACAACACTACTAAAGTAAAATAATAAAGACAACACATCCAAAACTATATATCTGAAATCAAGAGAATAGTCATTTACAGATTCAATACATCAATAGTTAGATTACAAGTTTGTTTATAAAAAAAATGGGATTGTAACAAATCTCATGGTATAGCAATGAATAATATAGTGAGATCTCATGTAACATCATGAGTGAGTACAATAATAAATAAGATCAAGAGCAGATGACACCAATGAACCCGTCTGGTGAACAAATTCGTGAACGATGTGCATTTGGGATCTTGCAGGGGACCCAATGGAAGATGTGGCACATTATTCCCAACCGTGTGGAACTCGAAAGCCCACCGCCCATGTTAGGAGATAGGACAAGTCCTCAAGACATACAGACAACTAGGAGAACAATGACACTACACAAGATCAAAATAAATGACATCACAATGACTAAACAATAGATAAACTTCTAGTACAATAATTAAGGTTTTCACTTTCTTACCAACCTCTGCTAGGTTACCCATGCAACCTTTTTTGGGTTCAGCCCCTAGCGAAAGCCACACCTCAAGAGTACAACTCTTAATTTGATTAGACAAAAACACCAACTTGTAAGAAAGATAATAGTTCTTTCCACATAGACTCAAAATAGTTGAGTACATACCAAGACATTGACAAATCAATAACCCATAGTACAAGCAAGACAAAATTTTCAAGAACAAATTCAACTCCACTCAAGAGTATTCAACATGTCTGAAAGTAAAATTCATAAGGGCACAAAACTTGCATGGGACATGTAAACACATTTGATACAATATGAGAGCAATCACCATTCTCTATCCATGAATTCAAAACAACACTAATATTTTAAGCCTCTGGATGATAATATCACAAGCGACATATCTTAACAAAACCAGATTCCAAGAAAGAATAATGCTTGCCCTATTTAGATTATAATTTGATTCACTCAACAACTTTAAATTAATACTTATTCCAAAAGAAAGAATTAAATGTATTAAAATACTTTATCTCAAAACTTTTCAAATATGTGTGTTAAAAGTACATTAATAAGGAAGGTGGAAACAACAAATGTGCAATTTTCTTCATTTTCTAATTGCATAACGTATATTAACCTCAACCTTACAAAATCATTATATTCCTATATTCATATATGTTAAACAACACATGTATCATTTGCAAAGTATACAAATAGAACACTTAACTAACTATATATTCTTCATATTAAAAAATTTAAGAATAAACATAAATAAGCATTAACGAAGTGTCCAATCTCATTGTTAACTAACACCAACTATTTCCTCCTAACTGGTGATCTAAAAGTTCATAATTACAATTCATAAACAGAACAAGGTCATAATGATGATATTTTAACCATTTAAGAAATAAAATAAACACTCTAAATAAAGGATAATATAAAATTATTATATTCATAATCTGGCCATGTCCATAATTTTGCTAGAAAAATGCAACCAATTTTATTTATTTATTTATTTAAACATTAAGGTATGTTATGAAAAGAACGCTTCATTACAATAACTTAAGTCAATTAATTATAAGTACTCAATGACAATATAGCAAAATTTCCATATGAGATTTATTATCTATTTGGCAGGTTATCCTTGGTAATGGAACACCTTATGGTTTACACTCAAGTTACTCATTGGTCATGCTATTTGTAATTTGAAAATTTGAGAACCTCCTCAATGGTAAGAATTAAGCGGTGACCTCTTTTAAACCAACATTCCTAAAATTTGATTTACGTTTAAGCTGCAATGATAATATTATTACTTAATAACAACCAATTCAACAATCCAATCTTGGTGATGAAGAAATATGTTATGATTATGATTATTATCAAGCGCGATAATACAACCAACAATTTTTTTGTCATCATGATAAGAGAGCATTTAAACTATTACACTACAACCTTGAGATTTATTTTGGTATACTCTTTTATTAATTTAATATCAAGTTTTAGGACGCTAATCTTAATATCAAAATATTAATAATAAAACTCATGCCATTGGTACCATAAATGCTATAATCATTATTCATCTCCTTATTAATATTAATCTTACCATATGATAAAACTTCCCAAAACACTATATCCTAATTTCTCTTGATATTGATATTATTGTTGAATACTAACAATTCTCTTTAATTGCAATTACTAATTCTTTATAAATAAATAAAATCATTGTCTTAATCAATAACAAAATATACTATTTTTTTTAATTCTCTAAATCTTATTCAATAATAATAATAATTAATTATCATATAATTCAATAAATGTAAACATAAAATATAGAAAATATCTGTTTAAATCTCTTATTATAAATTTATATATAATATTTATACTCCATAATAAATAGCACCAAATTTTATCATATAAAAAACATAAAATAAATAGTATTGTTTTTAAAATACATTTATAAATATCTTGTTCTAAAGTATAATTTAACTAATTTAAGTTTCTTCTCTTTTCTTTAAAACTTTTGTCCCCATCCTATTCTTTTTTAAGTGGGAGGAATCACTTCTTTTAAATAAAGAGTAAAAGAATGTTTTGTATGGAAGTAAGAATAAATATCATGGAATAGAGTATATCCTGATCTAAAAGAATTCTTGAAGCCTTAAACTTCCGTGAAGAAAACACAAAAAGAAGAGAAGTGTGGCAGTATAACCGCGAGTATTTTGTAAGAAGAATTCTAAGGAGAGAGGCATGGACAAATTCCAACGTCTCTTAGACACTCATTACTGTCGGCCTCGTCAAAATAAACATAGTTCAAGGATTTTCTCCGAGTAGTCAAAGTAGGATGAATAATTGGGAAGCAGATAGAATAAGAAATAATAATCAAAATTTCTAATTATCAGTTGATTATCGCTTGATAATAGTGGGTCTGTGAAGCAGACAGAATAAGAAATAATAATCAAAATTTCTAATTATCAGATGATTATCGCTTGATAATAGTGGGTCTGTGAAGATCAAGACAGTCGACTTGCAGACTCACAATAGTATTGCCAGGTGAATATCTTCGTGATAGGATCGAGAAGATCGTCATAATAGTCAGGTAAATTTCAAGGATCTGATCATAAGATTTATGTGATTAATATTTCTTATGAACCCAATCTATTAGCACGGTAATCTTTATTTTATTTTATTTTTCATTAAATTTAATGCATATTATTGAAATCGATGATGATGACTGCAGGCACAGTAATAGGCAACCGTTAAAGAATTTAAAGCACTGAATCTGTTTTTATTTTATTTTTTTGCAATGATGCTAAGTGAGCATTTACTCACCCAAACCACACAGCCTGGAATAGGTGACGCCACAACCCAAGACATGGGGTTATAAATCTTCCATGGACCCATCGGATCAAGAAAATGAATGCTATACTTCAAATCAAATCAAAGGCTTTTGATAGTGACGTTATGAATAATACCACCCCCTCTACCACACCCAATCGATTTAATACCTGAACACTTGTTGTTGCTAGTATATACGGCACAATAATATGGGCGATCAACCACTTGAGTAGAAGAGTCAGTCAATGGCTACGTCTAGAGCAAGTAATAGGGTAAGCTTCTTGAGACCCCCACTTGGCCTGAATTTCTGTCTATCTGGATTAATGCCTGTCCACTCATCCATATTCTTAGCAGTTAACATTTTCCCAGTGGCTTGTAGCTGATAATGACGGCGCCAATCGTGTCACATTGAAAGATCAAACTGAGACCATTTCAACAATTATATATTCATTTACTCATTTGTTTGAATTAGGACAATTCCAATACGTCTATGGCAGGGAATTCTCCACCACCCAATCCAAATGACCGGGTGAAAACATTGTCCTTCCTGACACTAATTTACACAACTTGTAGGGTTGCCTATCTTACAAGCTAAGTTATGAAGCTATACCTAGAATTTCATGAGGTTTGATTTTGGGAAATCAACTTTGGTGAGAGGCCTGATGAATTACCACAGATTGAACAACAAATAGGGTGAATCGAACAATAACAGAGATATGTTTGCTTGGTGTAGGCGACTGCTGCAAAAGGCGTGGCTCACTGCGTTTTACTTGTAAGTTGCTGCCCTTACTAACCTTCTAATGAAGGACGACACAACTAATATGTGGAAGGAGGGGGTTGTTTTAGAAGACAGAATAAGGAATCTTGGACACAC
>CM021104.1:556577234-556588451 GCA_007115665.2 Sequoiadendron giganteum | reverse complement strand
ATCACATCATGTCGAAGCATGTGCAAATACACTAAATATATAATGTAATACAATAATATCACTATGGGGCTATCGAGCTTCACCTCTCATACAGACGAGGTTAACTCAACAATGCTAGAACAACATCTCTATGGGCATCCTGGCATAGCTAACAAACCCATACTATTGTACTCAAATCTGTGGGGATAAGGTTAACACTTATGGATCAACTATCCTGATCCATCATAAGGGAAAGTAGTGGGTACATTTCCTTAGGATTGGTTGAGTTGAGATGCTTTGTGCCGCAATATGCGTACGCTACACTCCACCAAAGGAACTTGTGGGTGCTACTATCCCTTCGTGGATTGAGGGTTTAGAGAATCAAAAGAAAAATAACTACTTTTGGTTACTCTTATATATAAGCTTCAACCACGTATGGGTTGGCCCTCAATTAGGTAACAAACATACAAATACACACAATGGTATGGTAGATCCCACACCAAAGTGTAACTTTTCCCCATGGATAGGTACCAAGTATCACTATCACATGGATACACAAAGCAAGTACGGGTTTTCACAACACTCAAACAGGATACAGTTATTGGTTTCTTACATTTACAGGGGTACAACTACATACATGATTCCATAGGGACAACAATTTCCATAACCATGGAATACGTATCATAACTTTCCATCTGTAAACTTATATCAGGTTCCTTCACACTACTCTTTTCCATTGAGTACATCATGCTAAGGTAAAAGCCATGAACACGTGATCACTTAACAATTCCACCAACAGATTCACAAGGATAATATAGTGAACTCAACATACCCCAAGTACCTAGTGTATGAACCTGGGGCTTTGATACCAAGCTATAACGCCCCATCGTGGAACCTAAGAAGCGTTACACTAAATAACCAATTTAAAAAAAAAAAAAAAAATTATATCAATTAGTTAAAACAACCAAGCAAAATCACTCAAGGGTTCCACAACAACGCTACTAAAGTAAAACAATAAACACAACACATCCAAATCTATATATCTGAAATCAAGAGAATAGTCATTTATAGATACAATACATCAATAGTTAGATTACAAGTTCGTTTATAAAAAACGGGATTGTAACAAATCTCATGGTATAACAAAGAATAATATAGTGAGATCTCATGTAACATCATGAGTGAGTACAATAATAAATAAGATCAAGAGCATATGATGCCCACGAACCCGTCCAGTAAATAAATTCGTGAACGACGTGCATTTGGGATCTTGCAGGGGACCCAATGGAAGATGTGGCACATTATTCCCAACCGTGTGGAACTCGAAAGCCCACCCCCCATGATAGGAGATAGGACAAGTCCTCAAGACATATAGACAACTAGGAGAACAATGACACTACACAAGATCAAAATAAGTGACATCACAATGACTAAACAATAGATAAACTTCCAGTACAATAATTAAGGTTTTCACTTTCTTACCAACCTCTGCTAGGTTACCCATGCAACCTTTTTCGGGTTCGGCCCCTAGTGAAAGCCACACCTCAAGAGTACAACTCTCAATCTGATAAGACAAAAACACCAACTTGTAAGCAAGATAATACTTCTTTCCACATAGACTCAAAATAGTTGAGTACATACCAAGACATTGACAAATCAATAACCCACAGTACAAGCAAGACAAAATTTTCAAGAACAAATTCAACTCCACTCAAGAGTATTCAACATGTCTGAAAGTAAAATTCATAAGGGCACAAAACTTGCATGGGACATGTAAACACATTTGATACAATATGAGAGCAATCACCATTCTCTATCCATGAATTCAAAACAACACTAATATTTTAAGCCTCTGGATGATAATATCACAAGCGACATATCTTAACAAAACTAGATTCCAAGAAAGAATAATGCTTGCCCTATTTAGATTATAATTTGATTCACTCAACAACTTTAAATTAATACTTATTCCAAAAGAAACAATTAAATGTATTAAAATACCTTATCTCAAAACCTTTCAAATATGTGTGTTAAAGTACATTAATAAGGAAGGTGGAAACAACAAATGTGCAATTTTCTTCATTTTCTAACTGCATAACATATATTAACCTCAACCTTATAAAATCATTATATTCCTATATTCATATAAGTTAAACAACACATGTATCATTTGCAAAGTATACAAATAGAACATTTAACTAACTATATATGCTTCATATTAAAAAATTTAAGAATAGACATAAATAAGCATTAACGAAGTGTCCAATCTCATTGTTAACTAACGCCGACTATTTCCTCCTAACTGGTGATCTAAAAGTTCATAATTACAATTCATAAACAAAACAAGGTCATAATGATGATATTTTAACCATTTAAGAAATAAAATAAACACTCTAAATAAAGGATAATATAAAATTATTATATTCATAATCCCTGTCATGTCCATAAATTTTTGCTAGAAAAATGCAACCAATTTTTTATTTATTTATTTATTTAAACATTAAGGTATGTTATGAAAAGAAGGCTTCATTACAATAACTTAAAGTCAATTAATTATGAGTACTCAATGACAAATATAGAAAAATTTCCATAAGAGATTTATTATCTATTCGGTAGGTTATCCTTGGTAATGGAACACCTTATGGTTTACACTCAAGTTAATCATTGGTCATGCTATTTGTAATTTGAAAATTTGATAACCTCCTCAATGGTAAGAATTAAGCGGTGACCTCCTTTAAACAAACATTCCTAAAATTTGATTTGCGTTTAAGCTGCAATGATAATATTATTACTTAATAACAACCAATTCAATAGTCCAATCTTATTGTCGAAGAAATATGTTATGATTATGATTATTATCAAGCATGATAATACAACCAACAATTTTTTTTGTCATCATGATAAGAGAGCATTTAAACTCTTACACTACAACCTTGAGATTTATTTTGGTATCTCTTTTATTAATTTAATATCAAGTTTTAAGACGCTAATCTTAATATCAAAATATTAATAATAAAACTTGTGCCATTGGTACCATAAATACTATAATCATTATTCATCTCCTTATTAATATTAATTTTACCATATGATAAAAGTTCCCAAAACACTATATCCTAATTTCTCTTGATATTAATATTATTGTTGAATACTAACAATTCTCTTTAATTGCAATTACTAATTCTTTAAAAAAATCATTGTCTTAATCAATAACAAAATATGCTATTTTTTTTTTAGTTCTCTAAATCTTATTCAATAATAATAATAATTAATTATAATAAATGTGAACATAAAATATAGAAAATATCTGTTTAAATCTCTTATTATAAATTTATATATAATATTTATACTCCATAATAAATAGCACCAAATTCTATCATATACAAAACATAAAATAAGTAGTATTGTTTTTAAAACACATTTATAAATATTTTGTTCTAAGGTATAATTTAACTAATTTAAGTTTCTTCTCTTTTCTTTAAGACTTTTGTCCCCATCCTATTCTTTCTTTAAGAAGGAGGAATCACTTCTTTTAAATAAAAGTAAAAGACTGTTTTGTATGGAACTAAGAATAAATATCATGGAATAGAGTATATCGTGATCTAAAAGAATTCTTGAAGTCTTAAACTTTCATGTAGAAAACACGGAAAGAAGAGAAGTGTGGCAGTATAACCGCAAGTATTTTGTAAGAAGAATTCTAAGGAGAGAGGCATGGACAAATTCGAACGTCTCTTAGACACTCATTATTGTCAGCCTCGTCAAAATAAACACAGTTCAAGGATTTTCTCCGAGTAGTCAAAGTAGGATGAATAATTGGGAAGCAGACAGAATAAGAAATAATAATCAAAATTTCTAATTATCAGTTGATTATCGCTTGATAATAGTGGGTCTGTGAAGCAGACAGAATAAGAAATAATAATCAAAATTTCTAATTATCAGATGATTATCGCTTGATAATAGTGGGTCTGTGAAGATCAAGACAGTCGACTTGCAGACTCACAATAGTATTGCCAGGTGAATATCTTCGTGATAGGATCGAGAAGATCGTCATAATAGTCAGGTAAATTTCAAGGATCTGATCATAAGATTTATGTGATTAATATTTCTTATGAACCCAATCTATTAGCACGGTAATCTTTATTTTATTTTATTTTTCATTAAATTTAATGCATATTATTGAAATCGATGATGATGACTGCAGGCACAGTAATAGGCAACCGTTAAAGAATTTAAAGCACTGAATCTGTTTTTATTTTATTTTTTTGCAATGATGCTAAGTGAGCATTTACTCACCCAAACCACACAGCCTGGAATAGGTGACGCCACAACCCAAGACATGGGGTTATAAATCTTCCATGGACCCATCGGATCAAGAAAATGAATGCTATACTTCAAATCAAATCAAAGGCTTTTGATAGTGACGTTATGAATAATACCACCCCCTCTACCACACCCAATCGATTTAATACCTGAACACTTGTTGTTGCTAGTATATACGGCACAATAATATGGGCGATCAACCACTTGAGTAGAAGAGTCAGTCAATGGCTACGTCTAGAGCAAGTAATAGGGTAAGCTTCTTGAGACCCCCACTTGGCCTGAATTTCTGTCTATCTGGATTAATGCCTGTCCACTCATCCATATTCTTAGCAGTTAACATTTTCCCAGTGGCTTGTAGCTGATAATGACGGCGCCAATCGTGTCACATTGAAAGATCAAACTGAGACCATTTCAACAATTATATATTCATTTACTCATTTGTTTGAATTAGGACAATTCCAATACGTCTATGGCAGGGAATTCTCCACCACCCAATCCAAATGACCGGGTGAAAACATTGTCCTTCCTGACACTAATTTACACAACTTGTAGGGTTGCCTATCTTACAAGCTAAGTTATGAAGTTATACCTAGAATTTGATAAGGTTTGATTTTGGGAAATCAACTTTGGTGAGAGGCCTGATGGATTACCACAGATTAAACAACAAATAAGGTGAATCGAACCAATAGAGAGGAAATACTGCAACGAATGTTCCCAGACTCACAAGATCTTTTGAATCCTTTACGAGTTACTTTTGATTTATTTTCCACGTATCTGAGGTAACCGACAATAGGGAATGTTTCTATTGTTGTTTCTGCATTATTCATCTGTATAGCGGGCTTATAACTCCAAATCCATAAATGTCAATACAGGTCGATTAAGTTTACATCTTTGAAGATAAAACACAAAAAGAAAATAACCGAGATATGTTTGCTTGGTGTAGGCGACTGCTGCAAAAGGCGTGGCTCACTGCGTTTTACTTGTAAGTTGCTGCCCTTACTAACCTTCTAATGAAGGACGACACAACTAACATGAGGAAGGAGGGTGTTGCTTTAGAAGACAGAATAAGGAATCTTGGACACACTGACTCTTGAATGTCTGGAAACAAGAGATCAAAGAATTGATGTATGGTGTTATTGATTTATGGCAACAAGAATGATACTAATTTATACATTCACATCAAATCATTTTTATTTATTTTTAGCAGAGCCTGGTAGCGCTACATCCAATCTCCCATTTCATTTACCACTTCTTTACTTTGGTTCACAGCACCTGTGTAGCCATTTATCTACTGCGCAGGGTGACAACATAGAGATTTGAATGTTCATGGTTTAAGTTTTACTGCCTATGTTTCAATGTTGTTGATTTGCATACAGATAGGCGTCGGAGGAGACGTCGACCCCCAAGGGAGCCCGCGACCCCTCAAGGCACAGGTAGCATGCCAAACGAAGGACATTTAAGATGATTTTTTTTTTTTAATTTTCTTTTATTTATTTTTTCTCTGCACTCGGTTCAAAGATCTTTTAATTCTACCTGTATATTTCCTGTCTAATTATTACATAGGTGGAGGCATACAAATAGCGTATCATATACAATTTCAACTTAAACTTTTAGATTGCAATCAAATTTATTTTTCAAATAAACAAGTACAGAGGTATTCTTGAGATGTTTAGCATGTACCCATTCAAATAAACAAGTATAGAGGTAATCCAACAATACATATTTGAGTCCATAATCTGTTTTTGCTGCAAGACATATACCAGTACTTTGTCTCTTCTTTGAAAATGAACTCTAACACAACAAAATAATCACAACCATTTTGAAATAACAAAATAACCCTCCTCCTTACTACTACACAATCTTATTATTATCACCACATATATGCTTTACACGGTCTTTTGTACAATCCCATATAGCACTTCTTTTCTTTGCAACAAGGTACAAACGTGATTTCTAAGCTTTGAATGTTATAGAAAAGAATACTTAAAACTACAATGATTATCACACAACTGAAAAATGACTTGCTCTTCTTTTTCTTTTCTTTTTTTCTTTCAAGCTACAATAGAACACTAGCTTTCCATATTACAAACTAATTTTAAGAAATACAATGAAGCACACACAGTTGACTAGAGCTTGCTCTCCACCCTACCGTAATGGCATCATGGAGTCTCGTGGGCTCTAGCCATACCCCCGAGCAAGAAAATATGTTAACCCCAAGATGATGAATGGAGTGTTCTCAAAATTTACAAAAAGGATGAAATATAATAACATCAAACTGCATGCCTATGGGCTCTTTACTCACCATATTCACAATGGATCATATGAACATGTTCACATCTTTACAACAATAAAACAAGAGAGGGTGAAAATAGGGAAAACTTATCTCCTTTCTTTAAGTGTGTCCTTCCTCTCCAAATCAAGCCTTCTTGATCACTATCTTTCCAAAGAGATGAACTCCTCCCCTCTTCTCACTCTTTATGCCATCACTAAATTCTCCAAGAGGAGAAGTGAGTAACACCCTCCTCATTCTTCCTCTCCAACTATATAGGTGTTTCAACTTGCAACCTTTTGGATGGGGAGGTGTGGAGTGTACCTCCCTTCTTCAATGAGAGCCTTTTCTCATTAAAGAGGCAACATGAACTTGTACAACCCCCAAATCTTTTCACCCCCCATCCTCTCCTTAAAATCCGCCATACTTCATTATGAGGACCCTTAAGGAGTCAAATCATGTCCTTGGGACCCTATTGCATGCCCACTTGACCCCTACCACTATGGTATAGACCCTAGGGGGTTTATTTTTGTATCCCAACCAAAGAAATTGACCAACAATCCTTCTCAAAGACCCACTTAAAGATCCATCCGAGTTTCACACTTGGATAAGGTTCCCAACCCACATAATTAAATATTCTCACAAACCAAAATAAATTATACCTTTAATATCAACCCTCACCACTTAATCTATCAACATATAAACTCTATATCCTCAAGAAGATGTCTTTTGATTTTCTCTCGATGGTCTTCCTTTCTCATGCTAACACTGTTACCTTTCTACACATTACCAACACGATCATAAGTAACATTGTAAATCATATTAATCTATTAGTTGAATATTATAAACTTTTAACCATATAATAATCCATTTAAATTTCAATATGCATTCCATAGTATATTAGTGTATTCCACCTTCATGGTAGTGACAATAGAACATAATGTCAAAATGCAATTACAAGAATTTTTTCCGAAAGATCACCTTATTTATCATCCACAATATATCTAATCATCAATTTAAGAAAATAATATCACAAATTAGGTTTAACATTAACCACATGTGGAACGGGGTCTTACAATCCCACCATATTACTCAATATGATAACCATTATTAATAACCTATAGATACAAATAATAAAACAATATACATCGGTATATCATTAATGGTCTCATTTATTTTGTCTTAGATCAACAAATATTTATAAATTTATTAATTAACCAACCTCTACTAAAGTCAATTAATACTTGGATTAATATTTATACTCATTGATTAGAACAAACAATCAACCTCAATTCACACATAGAAATGCAATAGATCAATTATACTCTTGTAAACAAGAGATTGTATTATGGTAGTCATCCAAACATAATTATAAGATGGGAGTAAACCAATTGCACTTTGTGTAAAAAAAATATAAATAATTGATCTTTTATAACTATGATCATTATAAACTAATGTTAATTAAATTCCAATATTTATAACCTAATGTTAATTAAATTTCAACATTTATAACCTAAAGAAACTCAACAAACATAGATTACCTACTATATAAATAAAACAATCCTAATAAGGAGAGCATGCATCAAAACTTAAACAAGTCAAATGAAGATTTAATTACAAGAGTCATGGGTATACAAGGCTCCACCTCAATCTATGAAGGGTAAGTCGACTTGAGTTAAGCATGAATTGGGTAAGGTCGACAACTCCAATAAACCATGCAAACTTAATGGAAGCAACACTCTGTTATTCCCATGCTAACTTAAACTCTAAAAGACGAGGATAGATCCAGGTTCAGATCAGCCAGAAGTTACAACTAATCAACTACTTACCACCACACTAGAAAACTTCCATGAACTAAAGGACCTATTCATAGCCGTACTCACTGGAAAGCATGCAATCAGTATGCATGTCGACACACAAATAACAAGAAAGGTCAAAAATGAATACAACCAATAGCATATACGAATCATCACTAGAAATTGATAGAATGAAGGCGTACACTCTGGAAACCAATTGAAAGATGGCCCATATATACTATGAAATAATAGAAATACAAAAGATAATAGCGTGCAACATCGAAGGAGATCTTCTAACAAAAGCCTCAAGTGGTTATACGCAAGCAAACAACTAGAATAATAAGACTGAGATAGTTGGCCAAGCATTCAATCAGATAGAGTTTAGGATAGAGTTTTTTTTCCAGAAGTTTCATATACAATTCACCACTTGGAGGAGTCCTATAAAATTAGACAAAGAAAAAGATTGATAGAACAAGAAGGGGCCAACGCCCTGCACTTTTATGGAAGGAAACTCGACAGAGAAAGAATGCTTAGAATATGACAACCGATGGGCATTAAAGGAAAGTTCAAAACAAGGATTGTGAGATATATAAAAATATATATCCGACTCATCGAAGGCAAGAAGAATCAAATACAATACCTAACCAAAGGCGAGATCACAAAACAACCTGATGATCACAAGATGATTCAATTTAAATAGTTCACAGCAGACTGCATTTTATAGTGAATCAAAATTCTACCAAAGAATCCAAGCATATGACTCATGCGCGATAGGTGAAAGGCAACTAGGAACGAGTTTCCAATATTGGCAATGTCGAATAGAAAGGATACAGATAGAAACAGGGAGAAATGCAATCTATACACCTAGCTATGGTCAACCATGGATGCTATGACAATTGAAAAGCCAAAGGAAAAGAAATACCAATGCATAAGGGATAGATGATAGTTGAAATTCTCGAATAGAAGACAGAACAAAAATCCCTCTATGATTAATTCAGTGTATTGAGAGAGGAAAATATAGGGTCTTCGTTCATGAGCATGGTAAACCCGGAAAGAGGGAGAATTTCAGAATAATACGAGTACGTTTTAGGAAAAAACAATGATCTCCTGAGCACAGACACGACAAGAAAAATTCATATACATGCAAAATCTGAATATGTCAATAGAGTCCAAGTGCAAGTAATCATGATAAGAGCTCTATGTGTAGGAAGAACAAGAAGCCTTTACGCTATAGATGATCAAACATGAAGACGAACAAAAAAAAAGGAAAATGAAGCATGCACTGAAGCATAGAAACATGCATATGCGATAAAAATTATGATAACCACTTATACTGAAGGTTCTTTAGCCAACACAAGTAATAACATGTAAGACTACGATTCAACAAAATCCATTATAAGTTTAAATTCACCCATACAAGAATTAAAAGAAAGGAGAAAACCTGAAACTCCTTCCTGATTCGATTTGCGGCGAAGTGAAATCCTCAAGGTTCAATCCACAAGACTTTTACAGAACAAAACAACTTCCAAAAATTAATTTTTAGTTTTTTCAAAATAATCAACCCCTAAAAAATACAAAGAACAACTTTCCCATGAAACAACAACAATTTCTTTTTTCTTTTTTTGAAAATTAATTCCTCCCCTTTTTATTAATCTCTATTCCTATGTTATATCATTCATTTAAGGTCACAATGCAAATCCATCACTTTACTGATAATTCACATGCAAATCCTTCTTAAATTAACCTTTTTGAACAACTTGCTCAAAGAAGATATTTTGTAACTTTATATCAAAATTGATTGTTTGGCTTTCGAAAACATCCAAATTGCACCAAAAAATAAATTACAACTAATATATCTTTCATAATCAATATATTTTAATATTTCACATTTAATTCTACAATATTCTAAATTAAGCTTTTAAACTTAAAACATTACAATTAAACATTAATCAACATTACCATTAATTTAATCATTAAATAATCTAAACAAACATCAAGAAAACATGACAACACGTGACGACCAATGAGCACTATGACAAACGAACAAAAACATAACATAAGGGTGACAACTGGTACGTGTTCTTTCAGAACGATGGTTTAGGACAGAGGATAAGACTATCTCCCTTCAACGATTCCATTGGGCCATGGCACGTTTAGACCTGTCAAACAGGTGGATTCGATGCCTGTACCTGCAAGCTACATCACACTACACAGTCAATTGAAACAACATAGATAAAATGAAATACACCGTAAATAAGAATCACAGCATAGCAGGGCACTCACGCATGAGTACTGGTAAATTGTCTTCTTCACCGAATTGACATAAGAAATAGCATCTAAAATCATTCACATCATAGTACCATCATAAAATTACAAAACCTCATATGTCATCATAATTATGTCATCTTGCTAAAGTAAATAGAGAATTATAACATAAGTGTATCATCAACTAAGTTTCACAATCTGAACAAGTAATCGAAGACATAATACATTAGAATAACGTAGTCTCAAAACATCTAATGAACATCAACATCTCAAAACAACTATAATAAATACATCATCAGGAGGGTCACTACAGTATATGTTTGAACTTTCACATTCACTTTGTATGAAGAGAGGACTAACTTTGACGCCTACTTTATGGTATATGTTTGAACTTTAGTGTGAATTGTGTTTGAACTTTGACATTCATATTTTATGTGTTTATATTTTGACATGTTTGCACTTAAGAGTTTAATTTGTGTGTAGTTGAAGTAAATTTTTGTAAAACATTTTAAATTATGCATGTGTTCATTTTAGTGTGTTTTGTACTTCGGTATGTTTGAAGTAACTTAATGTATCTTTAAACTTTATCAT
>CM021104.1:556518313-556577134 GCA_007115665.2 Sequoiadendron giganteum | reverse complement strand
GACCTGAAGAAGATGCAAAGGAACTTCATTTGCAGGCTTCCTCTGAAGAAAGACTAAGATGGACAATTCATCGAGCCCAAAAGCTGAGCGAATTGTTTTCAAATGAACAAGGATGACAGATCCTTATGTGAACAAGAAATCCAGAAGTTACTGGATATGGATCTTATCGAACCGAGTACCTCACCATACAGCTGCCATGCCATGTTTGTCCGAAAAACAGACGAAGAAGGTAAAACACTTAAAGAAAGAAGGTTAGTAGTTAACTACAAACCCCTGAATAAATGTCTGGAATCAAACCAACATCCTCTACCTTCTAAATATTTCATTTGGCATAACATTCAAGGAACCTTATTTTATTCTAAGTTTGATTTAACGAAAGGTTTCTGGAAGATTAGTATACATCCGTCTGACACGTACAAAATGGATTTCAGCATCCCTCAAGGGTTTTACCAGTGGAAGGTTCTTCCCTTCGGAATCAAAACTGCACCCTCAATCTTCCAAGGATTTATGGATTCTGTTTTCCATAAATTCCATAAAGAGATTATTGTATACATAGATGATATTTTGGTTTTTAGTAAATGTGTCAGAAGCCATCTAAGGAGTCTGCAAACTCTGTATGAGCTCTGTAAAACCAATGGTTTGGTGTTAAACCCAAGCAAATATCATATGTTAGTTAAAGAAATAATCTTCTTAGGTGTCAGGTTATTAGAAAATGGGCGTATGCAAGTGCAGGACCATATATTAACTCGTATCTTCACAGTTAAGGTCAACAATGAGAATACTCTATGAAGATTTCTCAGCCTTATCAATTATGTCACTGCACATTATCCACATATCACAAAGGACCGCAGAGCCCTTTGTCATCTCCTCAGAAAAGATAAACCAAAGTGGGAGCAGAAACACTTTGATGCAATCAATCACATCAAAGCTCGCTGTAAGAAACTGCCTACATTGCGACTTCTAGGAAATGGATATAAAATTATCCAAACTGATGCATCAAAAGAATGTTGGGGAGCTGTTCTATTAGAACGCAACGAGAATAAATCTGAAGAACCAGTCCGATATGCCTCTGGCACTTTCACTGGAGCTGAATGCAACTACCATTCAACTCACAAGGAACTATTAGCGATAGTAAAAGCCTTTGAACATTTCATGCTATTTGTTGCTGATAAAAGTTTTCTTGTCAGGTCTGATCTCCAACACATCCAAGGATTCCTGCGCGCAGACACCAAGGATAAAGTCAAGTGTAACCGCTTACTAAGGTGGGCAGAATTCATCTCTGGGTTTGATTACGACATCAAACATATCAAGGGCAAGCACAACTACCTTGCTGACTACCTCAGTAGAGAATTTCACGAAAAAGGTGAAGATGGCATTCGAACACTCAGCTCGCCACTTCTACATTAATCTCTTTGAGGATAACCTTGAAGCCCATCAGCAATGGTCTCAATAGAACTATCTCAGCTGTAAGGCATTCCTGCAAATAGAAGGATTCATCCGATGTCAACCTCCTTCTTTCCTTCCTAACAGTCATCAATATAGAGATCCATGGCCAGAAGACGTCCACGAAGAAGCTATCCCTGCCCCTTGGGATACCACCTGGCAAGTACCACGTGAACCATCTAGATTCGCGGTAAACACATCCTCTTGGGTAATGGAAAGCCTGTCACTGCTAATGAGAGGGTATCTTCATGGTCCTTCCTCATCAGGACCACGTTCATCCACCGGCTATCATGGTAATACCTTCCAACTTTGGTTCACCAACCCTGATACAATGGATCCAGCCAACAGGTACATAATCGACACCTACGAACCACAAGGTGTGTACAACAACCTGCCTTTGTACCAATGCATAGCCCATATCATCAATCGACGTGTCCCCACATGGATATGGACAAGACATTCTATCAACCACCAGATCCTTCCAGATCCAAATAACCTAGGTGGCACGATAAGACAATGGCGGCAATTAACCATCGAGTACCTGTACTGGTGGGATCAGCTGGACCCTCCTTACTAGTCCACACATCAACCTCAAATGACTGATGAGTAGTTTGCTGATCTTCTTGGAGAAGATCCCAAGGATTTCTACGGGCACGAAGATCACTAATGATGAAGTGTGTTCATCATAGTTTTTACTTTACTTTTCCTTTATTAAAGTAAAGGTGAGAAGGACACTCACTCTATAAACCCGTGAACGCACTATCGAAAATGTGTGTACGAGATACTAGACTCGTGACTAAAACTGGGACCACCATACGGACTTTTGGTTGTAAAGTCCCCACTCACGGATAGTGGGTCCCTGATCCGTTTGTCGGTCCGCTTTTCTAGCCAACTCCACTTGCATGTGGATACGGAAAAGCTTTTGTTAGTCGAGTCACATCCTGCTCACGCACTAAACCTTAAGGCGGTGCTACGGATTGATTCATGTCCGCATGTCACTTTTTCCTTGACGAAACTCAAAAATTATAAACTGAGTAGGTAAAAGCTTTGCTCTCATGGAAAGAGTCTCTTCCTATAAGAGGACCTGAGAGACGCCTATCTCGACACACAACATTCGAGTGAGTGAAGTCAGAGGTCTAATTTTAGTTTCCTTTAGCAAGTTTGATTCCTTAGTTATTACTTTCTAAGTTTTCCACATGTAATAACAACCGCGATTGGATCTTCCACTTTGGAACCCCCAATTAGGTAAAATTGGTATCAGAGCCAATTTGCTAAACCCTAGAAACTATTTCCCAGAGACAGAACTGAAACGGTGATAAAGTTGAAGGCACGAGAATGAAAGTGCCACTAACCCAACTTCAAATTCCGAAGAATTGGGTAGTTAACTAGAAGAGCCTAGTTGAGAAACCTCAGCCAAAGGCCTCGGAACAAATCTCCCAGATCAGAGAAAAAGACGGTAAAGCCTATGTGGAGTTCTCTGATGATGACGAGGAGACATTCAATCCCGGAACAGGAACCCTCTCTCGTTCCTTCAGTTCCGCAAGCTTCATGAGCTCTAGGACCAGTTTTCATGAACCTAGTCCTACTGAAGCAAGTTCTAAGAAGAACTCTACCGGGATCAACCTGGCTTGGAATCCCTTTGACTCTAGGTATCTTGGAAAAGACACCCAATGTAGAAAACCCTGGAGTGAAAAATTGATTAATCATCTTCCTAACTGCACCTGTCATGCATTATTAAATGCAAAAAGGAGAATAGTCTCCAGAAAGGGTCAGACTGTCCCAGAACCACCAGCAAAGACAAAGCTCGTCTGCTCACACCTAGACTATGAAGCTGATGAATATGGTGTCATCACTTGCAAAAGTGCAAGTACTAATTATGGACCGATGATGAAGGTTCAAGCTACCGGCAACATGATGAGTGGTAGAAGCGTTGCGGTTTCGGCTTCACTAAGTGCTTGAGACATAATGTTAACAAGATCAGAGTTGAACTCCATTGACAAGCCAAGTGCAAAACCTACATACGCTATTAAATATTCATGCTCTCCTTGGTTTGAATGGGTTGAGGGAAGTTAGACCAGAATTGAAACTCAGGGGTCTAAGGTTGGCTTTCAAAAGTAGGATAACGTTGTTATAGTTAACATGGAAATTAAATTCTTATATTCGAGAGAAATGTTACAATTGATAATTCCATTGGCCCAACTTACCAATATTATTTTTGTGATGGTATCAATGGGACCTTACCCACCAGACTATTTTTCATGCCTAAAAAATTTGCTAAAAAAAACACAACTAAAATTTTATTTATTTATTTATTTAAACATTAAGGTATGTTATGAAAAGAAGGCTTCATGACAATAACTTAAAGTCAATTAATTATGAGTACTCAATGACAATATAGAAAAATTTCCATAAGAGATTTATTATCTATTCGGTAGGCTATCCTCGGTAATGGAACACCTTATGGTTTACACTCAAGTTAATCATTCGTCATGCTATTTGTAATTTGAAAATTTGATAACCTCCTCAATAGTAAGAATTAAGCGGTGACCTCTTTTAAACCAACATTCCTAAAATTTGATTTGCGTTTAAGCTGCAATGATAATATTATTACTCAATAACAACCAATTCAACGGTCCAATCTTGGTGTCGAAGAAACATGTTATGATTATGATTATTATAAAGCACGATAATACAACCAACAATTTTTTTTTCATCATGATAAGAGAGCATTTAAATTCTTACACTACAACCTTGAGATTTATTTTGGTATTCTCTTTTATTAATTTAATATCAAGTTTTAGGACGCTAATCTTAATATCAAAATATTAATAATAAAACTTGTGCCATTGGTACCATAAATACTATAATCATTATTCATCTCCTTATTAATATTAATTTTACCATATGATAAAAGTTCCCAAAACACTATATCCTAATTTCTCTTGATATTAATATTATTGTTGAATACTAACAATTCTCTTTAATTGCAATTACTAATTCTTTAAAAAATCATTGTCTTAATCAATAACAAAATATGCTATTTTTTTTTTTTAGTTCTCTAAATCTTATTCAATAATAATAATAATTAATTATAATAAATGTAAACATAAAATATAGAAAATATCTGTTTAAATCTCTTATTATAAATTTATATATAATATTTATACTCCATACTAAATAGCACCAAATTCTATCATATACAAAACATAAAATAAGTAGTATTGTTTTTAAAACACATTTATAAATATCTTGTTCTAAGGTATAATTTAACTAATTTAAGTTTCTTCTCTTTTCTTTAAGACTTTTGTCCCCATCCTATTCTTTCTTTAAGAAGGAGGAATCACTTCTTTTAAATAAAAGTAAAAGAATGTTTTGTATGGAAGTAAGAATAAATATCATGGAATAGAGTATATCGTGATCTAAAAGAATTCTTGAAGTCTTAAACTTTTATGAAGAAAACACGGAAAGAAGAGAAGTGTGGCAGTATAATCGCAAGTATTTTGTAAGAAGAATTCTAAGGAGAGAGGCATGGACAAATTCGAACGTCTCTTAGACACTCATTACTGTCAGCCTCTTCAAAATAAACACAGTTCAAGGATTTTCTCCGAGTAGTCAAAGTAGGATGAATAATTGGGAAGCAGAGAGAATAAGAAATAATAATCAAAATTTCTAATTATCAGATGATTATCGCTTGATAATAGTGGGTCTGTGAAGATCAAGACAGTCGACTTGCAGACTCACAATAGTATTGCCCAGGTGAATATCTTCGTGATAGGATCGAGAATATCGTTATAATAGTCAGGTAAATTTCAAGGATCTGATCATAAGATTTATGTGATTAATATTTCTTATGAACCCAATCTATTAGCACGGTAATCTTTATTTTATTTTATTTTTCATTAAATTTAATGCATATTATTGAAATCGATGATGATGACTGCAGGCACAGTAATAGGCAACCGTTAAAGAATTTAAAGCACTGAATCTGTTTTTATTTTATTTTTTTGCAATGATGCTAAGTGAGCATTTACTCACCCAAACCACACAGCCTGGAATAGGTGACGCCACAACCCAAGACATGGGGTTATAAATCTTCCATGGACCCATCGGATCAAGAAAATGAATGCTATACTTCAAATCAAATCAAAGGCTTTTGATAGTGACGTTATGAATAATACCACCCCCTCTACCACACCCAATCGATTTAATACCTGAACACTTGTTGTTGCTAGTATATACGGCACAATAATATGGGCGATCAACCACTTGAGTAGAAGAGTCAGTCAATGGCTACGTCTAGAGCAAGTAATAGGGTAAGCTTCTTGAGACCCCCACTTGGCCTGAATTTCTGTCTATCTGGATTAATGCCTGTCCACTCATCCATATTCTTAGCAGTTAACATTTTCCCAGTGGCTTGTAGCTGATAATGACGGCGCCAATCGTGTCACATTGAAAGATCAAACTGAGACCATTTCAACAATTATATATTCATTTACTCATTTGTTTGAATTAGGACAATTCCAATACGTCTATGGCAGGGAATTCTCCACCACCCAATCCAAATGACCGGGTGAAAACATTGTCCTTCCTGACACTAATTTACACAACTTGTAGGGTTGCCTATCTTACAAGCTAAGTTATGAAGTTATACCTAGAATTTGATAAGGTTTGATTTTGGGAAATCAACTTTGGTGAGAGGCCTGATGGATTACCACAGATTAAACAACAAATAAGGTGAATCGAACCAATAGAGAGGAAATACTGCAACGAATGTTCCCAGACTCACAAGATCTTTTGAATCCTTTACGAGTTACTTTTGATTTATTTTCCACGTATCTGAGGTAACCGACAATAGGGAATGTTTCTATTGTTGTTTCTGCATTATTCATCTGTATAGCGGGCTTATAACTCCAAATCCATAAATGTCAATACAGGTCGATTAAGTTTACATCTTTGAAGATAAAACACAAAAAGAAAATAACCGAGATATGTTTGCTTGGTGTAGGCGACTGCTGCAAAAGGCGTGGCTCACTGCGTTTTACTTGTAAGTTGCTGCCCTTACTAACCTTCTAATGAAGGACGACACAACTAACATGAGGAAGGAGGGTGTTGCTTTAGAAGACAGAATAAGGAATCTTGGACACACTGACTCTTGAATGTCTGGAAACAAGAGATCAAAGAATTGATGTATGGTGTTATTGATTTATGGCAACAAGAATGATACTAATTTATACATTCACATCAAATCATTTTTATTTATTTTTAGCAGAGCCTGGTAGCGCTACATCCAATCTCCCATTTCATTTACCACTTCTTTACTTTGGTTCACAGCACCTGTGTAGCCATTTATCTACTGCGCAGGGTGACAACATAGAGATTTGAATGTTCATGGTTTAAGTTTTACTGCCTATGTTTCAATGTTGTTGATTTGCATACAGATAGGCGTCGGAGGAGACGTCGACCCCCAAGGGAGCCCGCGACCCCTCAAGGCACAGGTAGCATGCCAAACGAAGGACATTTAAGATGATTTTTTTTTTTTAATTTTCTTTTATTTATTTTTTCTCTGCACTCGGTTCAAAGATCTTTTAATTCTACCTGTATATTTCCTGTCTAATTATTACATAGGTGGAGGCATACAAATAGCGTATCATATACAATTTCAACTTAAACTTTTAGATTGCAATCAAATTTATTTTTCAAATAAACAAGTACAGAGGTATTCTTGAGATGTTTAGCATGTACCCATTCAAATAAACAAGTATAGAGGTAATCCAACAATACATATTTGAGTCCATAATCTGTTTTTGCTGCAAGACATATACCAGTACTTTGTCTCTTCTTTGAAAATGAACTCTAACACAACAAAATAATCACAACCATTTTGAAATAACAAAATAACCCTCCTCCTTACTACTACACAATCTTATTATTATCACCACATATATGCTTTACACGGTCTTTTGTACAATCCCATATAGCACTTCTTTTCTTTGCAACAAGGTACAAACGTGATTTCTAAGCTTTGAATGTTATAGAAAAGAATACTTAAAACTACAATGATTATCACACAACTGAAAAATGACTTGCTCTTCTTTTTCTTTTCTTTTTTTCTTTCAAGCTACAATAGAACACTAGCTTTCCATATTACAAACTAATTTTAAGAAATACAATGAAGCACACACAGTTGACTAGAGCTTGCTCTCCACCCTACCGTAATGGCATCATGGAGTCTCGTGGGCTCTAGCCATACCCCCGAGCAAGAAAATATGTTAACCCCAAGATGATGAATGGAGTGTTCTCAAAATTTACAAAAAGGATGAAATATAATAACATCAAACTGCATGCCTATGGGCTCTTTACTCACCATATTCACAATGGATCATATGAACATGTTCACATCTTTACAACAATAAAACAAGAGAGGGTGAAAATAGGGAAAACTTATCTCCTTTCTTTAAGTGTGTCCTTCCTCTCCAAATCAAGCCTTCTTGATCACTATCTTTCCAAAGAGATGAACTCCTCCCCTCTTCTCACTCTTTATGCCATCACTAAATTCTCCAAGAGGAGAAGTGAGTAACACCCTCCTCATTCTTCCTCTCCAACTATATAGGTGTTTCAACTTGCAACCTTTTGGATGGGGAGGTGTGGAGTGTACCTCCCTTCTTCAATGAGAGCCTTTTCTCATTAAAGAGGCAACATGAACTTGTACAACCCCCAAATCTTTTCACCCCCCATCCTCTCCTTAAAATCCGCCATACTTCATTATGAGGACCCTTAAGGAGTCAAATCATGTCCTTGGGACCCTATTGCATGCCCACTTGACCCCTACCACTATGGTATAGACCCTAGGGGGTTTATTTTTGTATCCCAACCAAAGAAATTGACCAACAATCCTTCTCAAAGACCCACTTAAAGATCCATCCGAGTTTCACACTTGGATAAGGTTCCCAACCCACATAATTAAATATTCTCACAAACCAAAATAAATTATACCTTTAATATCAACCCTCACCACTTAATCTATCAACATATAAACTCTATATCCTCAAGAAGATGTCTTTTGATTTTCTCTCGATGGTCTTCCTTTCTCATGCTAACACTGTTACCTTTCTACACATTACCAACACGATCATAAGTAACATTGTAAATCATATTAATCTATTAGTTGAATATTATAAACTTTTAACCATATAATAATCCATTTAAATTTCAATATGCATTCCATAGTATATTAGTGTATTCCACCTTCATGGTAGTGACAATAGAACATAATGTCAAAATGCAATTACAAGAATTTTTTCCGAAAGATCACCTTATTTATCATCCACAATATATCTAATCATCAATTTAAGAAAATAATATCACAAATTAGGTTTAACATTAA
The DNA here is from genome assembly GCA_007115665.2 of Sequoiadendron giganteum. Lineage (NCBI taxonomy): Eukaryota > Viridiplantae > Streptophyta > Pinopsida > Cupressales > Cupressaceae > Sequoiadendron > Sequoiadendron giganteum. Next base: position 556,568,307 of record CM021104.1, on the reverse strand, counting down.
CCACATGTGGAACGGGGTCTTACAATCCCACCATATTACTCAATATGATAACCATTATTAATAACCTATAGATACAAATAATAAAACAATATACATCGGTATATCATTAATGGTCTCATTTATTTTGTCTTAGATCAACAAATATTTATAAATTTATTAATTAACCAACCTCTACTAAAGTCAATTAATACTTGGATTAATATTTATACTCATTGATTAGAACAAACAATCAACCTCAATTCACACATAGAAATGCAATAGATCAATTATACTCTTGTAAACAAGAGATTGTATTATGGTAGTCATCCAAACATAATTATAAGATGGGAGTAAACCAATTGCACTTTGTGTAAAAAAAATATAAATAATTGATCTTTTATAACTATGATCATTATAAACTAATGTTAATTAAATTCCAATATTTATAACCTAATGTTAATTAAATTTCAACATTTATAACCTAAAGAAACTCAACAAACATAGATTACCTACTATATAAATAAAACAATCCTAATAAGGAGAGCATGCATCAAAACTTAAACAAGTCAAATGAAGATTTAATTACAAGAGTCATGGGTATACAAGGCTCCACCTCAATCTATGAAGGGTAAGTCGACTTGAGTTAAGCATGAATTGGGTAAGGTCGACAACTCCAATAAACCATGCAAACTTAATGGAAGCAACACTCTGTTATTCCCATGCTAACTTAAACTCTAAAAGACGAGGATAGATCCAGGTTCAGATCAGCCAGAAGTTACAACTAATCAACTACTTACCACCACACTAGAAAACTTCCATGAACTAAAGGACCTATTCATAGCCGTACTCACTGGAAAGCATGCAATCAGTATGCATGTCGACACACAAATAACAAGAAAGGTCAAAAATGAATACAACCAATAGCATATACGAATCATCACTAGAAATTGATAGAATGAAGGCGTACACTCTGGAAACCAATTGAAAGATGGCCCATATATACTATGAAATAATAGAAATACAAAAGATAATAGCGTGCAACATCGAAGGAGATCTTCTAACAAAAGCCTCAAGTGGTTATACGCAAGCAAACAACTAGAATAATAAGACTGAGATAGTTGGCCAAGCATTCAATCAGATAGAGTTTAGGATAGAGTTTTTTTTCCAGAAGTTTCATATACAATTCACCACTTGGAGGAGTCCTATAAAATTAGACAAAGAAAAAGATTGATAGAACAAGAAGGGGCCAACGCCCTGCACTTTTATGGAAGGAAACTCGACAGAGAAAGAATGCTTAGAATATGACAACCGATGGGCATTAAAGGAAAGTTCAAAACAAGGATTGTGAGATATATAAAAATATATATCCGACTCATCGAAGGCAAGAAGAATCAAATACAATACCTAACCAAAGGCGAGATCACAAAACAACCTGATGATCACAAGATGATTCAATTTAAATAGTTCACAGCAGACTGCATTTTATAGTGAATCAAAATTCTACCAAAGAATCCAAGCATATGACTCATGCGCGATAGGTGAAAGGCAACTAGGAACGAGTTTCCAATATTGGCAATGTCGAATAGAAAGGATACAGATAGAAACAGGGAGAAATGCAATCTATACACCTAGCTATGGTCAACCATGGATGCTATGACAATTGAAAAGCCAAAGGAAAAGAAATACCAATGCATAAGGGATAGATGATAGTTGAAATTCTCGAATAGAAGACAGAACAAAAATCCCTCTATGATTAATTCAGTGTATTGAGAGAGGAAAATATAGGGTCTTCGTTCATGAGCATGGTAAACCCGGAAAGAGGGAGAATTTCAGAATAATACGAGTACGTTTTAGGAAAAAACAATGATCTCCTGAGCACAGACACGACAAGAAAAATTCATATACATGCAAAATCTGAATATGTCAATAGAGTCCAAGTGCAAGTAATCATGATAAGAGCTCTATGTGTAGGAAGAACAAGAAGCCTTTACGCTATAGATGATCAAACATGAAGACGAACAAAAAAAAAGGAAAATGAAGCATGCACTGAAGCATAGAAACATGCATATGCGATAAAAATTATGATAACCACTTATACTGAAGGTTCTTTAGCCAACACAAGTAATAACATGTAAGACTACGATTCAACAAAATCCATTATAAGTTTAAATTCACCCATACAAGAATTAAAAGAAAGGAGAAAACCTGAAACTCCTTCCTGATTCGATTTGCGGCGAAGTGAAATCCTCAAGGTTCAATCCACAAGACTTTTACAGAACAAAACAACTTCCAAAAATTAATTTTTAGTTTTTTCAAAATAATCAACCCCTAAAAAATACAAAGAACAACTTTCCCATGAAACAACAACAATTTCTTTTTTCTTTTTTTGAAAATTAATTCCTCCCCTTTTTATTAATCTCTATTCCTATGTTATATCATTCATTTAAGGTCACAATGCAAATCCATCACTTTACTGATAATTCACATGCAAATCCTTCTTAAATTAACCTTTTTGAACAACTTGCTCAAAGAAGATATTTTGTAACTTTATATCAAAATTGATTGTTTGGCTTTCGAAAACATCCAAATTGCACCAAAAAATAAATTACAACTAATATATCTTTCATAATCAATATATTTTAATATTTCACATTTAATTCTACAATATTCTAAATTAAGCTTTTAAACTTAAAACATTACAATTAAACATTAATCAACATTACCATTAATTTAATCATTAAATAATCTAAACAAACATCAAGAAAACATGACAACACGTGACGACCAATGAGCACTATGACAAACGAACAAAAACATAACATAAGGGTGACAACTGGTACGTGTTCTTTCAGAACGATGGTTTAGGACAGAGGATAAGACTATCTCCCTTCAACGATTCCATTGGGCCATGGCACGTTTAGACCTGTCAAACAGGTGGATTCGATGCCTGTACCTGCAAGCTACATCACACTACACAGTCAATTGAAACAACATAGATAAAATGAAATACACCGTAAATAAGAATCACAGCATAGCAGGGCACTCACGCATGAGTACTGGTAAATTGTCTTCTTCACCGAATTGACATAAGAAATAGCATCTAAAATCATTCACATCATAGTACCATCATAAAATTACAAAACCTCATATGTCATCATAATTATGTCATCTTGCTAAAGTAAATAGAGAATTATAACATAAGTGTATCATCAACTAAGTTTCACAATCTGAACAAGTAATCGAAGACATAATACATTAGAATAACGTAGTCTCAAAACATCTAATGAACATCAACATCTCAAAACAACTATAATAAATACATCATCAGGAGGGTCACTACAGTATATGTTTGAACTTTCACATTCACTTTGTATGAAGAGAGGACTAACTTTGACGCCTACTTTATGGTATATGTTTGAACTTTAGTGTGAATTGTGTTTGAACTTTGACATTCATATTTTATGTGTTTATATTTTGACATGTTTGCACTTAAGAGTTTAATTTGTGTGTAGTTGAAGTAAATTTTTGTAAAACATTTTAAATTATGCATGTGTTCATTTTAGTGTGTTTTGTACTTCGGTATGTTTGAAGTAACTTAATGTATCTTTAAACTTTATCATTTACTTTTTATATGTGTGAAATGTGTGTTTGAAAACACTATGTGTGAAATGTGTTTTAATTTTAACAACCATTTTGTTGTCTTTTTATTATGGCATGCGTGTGTTTAAACTTTAGCATTTTCTTAATATATGTTTGAAGTGTGTGTTTGAACAAACTTTGTGTGAAATACATTTCAACATTGGCAGCCACTTCAATTGTATTCATACTGTGTGTGTATGTCTGAACTTTCACATTCATAGTATATGTTTGAACTTTAGTGTGAAGTGTGTTTGAATTTTGATATTCACATTTTATGTGTTTGTATTTTGACATGTTTGAACTTAAGTGTTTACTTTGTGTGTAGTTAAAGTAACTTTTTGTGAAACATTTTTAAATTAGGCATGTGTTCACTTTAGTGTGTTTTTAGTTTGGCATGTTTAAACTAACTTAATATATCTTTAAACTTTAGCATTTAATTTAGTATATGTTTGAATTTTGATATTCACATTTTATGTGTTTATATTTTGACATGTTTGAACTTAAGTGTTTACTTTGTGTGTAGTTGAAGTAACTTTTTGTAAAACATTTTTAATTTAGGCATGTGTTCACTTTTGTGTGTTTGTAGTTTGGCATGTTTAAACTAAGTTAATATATCTTTAAACTTTAGCATTTACTTTGTATATGTGTAAAGTGTGTGTTTGAAAAGATTATGTGTGGAATGAACAAATATTGTGTGAAATGTGTTTTAACCTTGACAACCATTTTGTTGTGTTTTTACTTTGGCATGTGTGTGTATATTTGAACTTTCACATTTACTTTATGCATATTATTTTCTATTGTATTGCATTTTAATTTTTTATTTTCTCATATTTAATGATTTGACATTTTGGTTGTAGTGTGAATATTTAAGTTTTATAATATCCTTTAATTATAATGTAATCAACAATAATTAGTATTATTACCATACCTGTTTGGGTTCATTTACCGAATCTCCCTCTCCAGTTCTGGGAGGAGTCATGTTATGAAGCTATTGGAAACTCCATTGGACAGTTCCTAATGGTGGAATCCACTACTCGTGACTTAGGGCATCATACGATGGCTCGACTGTTAGTAGATTTGGACATCTCCAAACCCCTCCATGGGGATGTGATCTTAATGATAGAGAACAAACATTGGATGCAACTGTTGGACTATCACTAACTCATTTGATTACAAAATACGATGAAACCTTCTGACGATAGCTATATAATTAGATGTATTGTCGGGAACTTGTGCAAATTTTCATTTTTTTAAAATGTTATCCCCGACGTTCATCGAAATTTCGACGAACCATTTTGTTCGTCTACATTTCGACGAAGATCTTTCACCGAAATTTTGACAGACCTACAAAGTTAAATTATGGTGAAGATAAATAAAAATGAGCTCGACTATTTATTGCGACAGTGTTTTGCTTGATGGTTTTCTTAGGGAAAATTAGAAGAAACTCAAGAAGATATCGCTAGGTTGAGGGTAGTCATTCTCTTTTTCCATAATTCATTTGTGAAATCAGATTTGTACTTCCAGGTTTGAAAATCATATTTTAATGCAACATCTCATCATATTTCATTTTTAGTCTTGTGCATTTTTAGAATTTCATTTCTAGATTTTAGACCTGACTTCACAAATTCTTTATAAGGGAATTGTTTATAATTGATGGAAAATTATCGATGGAGTTTGACAAAGAGTATATTTGCAAGGTTTCAATTTTAACCCTAATGATCAATTTTCAATAGATTTGGGAGCCATAGCTAGATAATATCAAAGGTGTTGGTTGTTTTTTACTATAACCAAGTTTATCTTCTAGACACATAGCATATAAAATCTCAGATAATACTGCCTTACAATACCATCAATCTATATTCAAACCCAATACTACTTATCAAATCCTTATATAAACATAGTCACCTATAACCTCACTCAAGCATTTTAATTAATTCCTTGAATTAAAGCCAAAATAAGAATTACACACACCATAACAGTGAGATGAACAAAATAACCTTGATCATTTTATTCAAGATAATATTATATATTCATACAATGGAGATACATGACCTTGAAATGAGTAATTTTCATTCAGATGCTAGTACTGTCTTTAAAATTAAGTACCCATGAAACTAAAACCTACAACAGAATGACACCAAACCTAAGAATAGTATCTTCACTATAATATCAGACTCTTTACAAATTCGCTCTGCAACTTCACTTAGACTCGACCTAAAGATATTTAACTTGCTAACCCATATTGTTGGTCCTGAAATCCTTCTTATAGGGAAAATGAAGGAGCAACAAGCATAAGACCAGAAATACACCTATCACTAGTCACTTGGACCGCCTTATGACATTTCAAAAACTGGTTACAACAGTTGAGTCTCTGAAAAATCTTCTTGTTCATCCCGTCCACTGGAGAATAACTATTGCATTTTCCAAACTTTAAAACTTGCACCAAAACTGCCACCAAGACATAGCCAATTTTTTTTATAACCATAACCGCTGAGCTATTAACTGTCAGCTATAAACTCTGTCCTATTCTTGTTCAGTTAAGTACTTTTCTACACAGCCTTGATATTCCCCATCCACTGGCCAATTAAAATTTACCACCTCATTTATCTTGGCACTGTAAGGTGTATACTTTACTGCTACTTGATTCGCCTCCCTTTCAAAAGATTCCAAAAATGTGTTAGTGTTAATGATTTTATCCATACTACTCATCAACATGTCATAATCTAAGTCATCATAGATCAATTTGATTTGTGCATTGATGATTTCATCTACCCTATCCTGCCATTGATGCAGTGATCTAACATTTCCTTGGGCAACTACAATATCTGGTAAAGATGTGTCACTCCAGTCATCAAAACTCTTTACCAACTCTTTAATCCTCCTGCTGAAATCATCAAGTAATGCTTGTAAACCTTGCAGTGACTTCACAAAGTCTTGAGTAGGCCTTAATTTTTGAGGCCTATTAGCTGCATTTTGAGAATTTTATTTCCAGATTTTGTTGTGCAAGTTCAATATTCTGATTTTAGGAGTCTAATAGTTGAAAATCATAGTAAAATCAAAATTTAATAATTTCTGGAATTAGCATTTGAAAGTGTTTTTTGGGGTCATTAACTTCAGACTATCTTCTCATTTGCAGGGGTGGTTGCATGCCGAATTTTTTTGGTGTAAAATATCATAATTATTATATTTTGTTACCTGTGTATGATTAAAAATTAGTGGAGTGTGAGTTTGATATTTTTTGAAGATCTAAATATTCAAGCTTGGTAAATAAAAATCATGTCAGATAATATTAGTCCAGAATAAAATGAAGAGTCACTTGATAGATTGTAGGCTAGATTGAAAAGAAAGGGTGATGAGAAATGTTATTGTCCTTGCAATAATTGCAAGGGCTTAAAGACGAGAAGATTTTTAATCACAACAGCTAAGAGATATTTTAGGCAACATGGTCACATTGAAGGGGGGCATGGTTATCGTCCATTGGTAAGTTATTTATTATATGTGTTTATATTAATTAAATTTGTAAATGTTTATATTGTTTTAACATCTAATATATATATATATATATATATATATATATATATATATAATCACTTGATCATGATCATGGTTTATCTATGTCTGTCATTATTATAAAGGTGGGGTGCCCTAGGGCACATGATATGGATTATCACGGTCTAGAGAATGTGGTTTTGCAAGCGGAGGAACATGGAGCTGTGAATATCAAAGATGAAGTTAATGATCCCATGGAAGAACATGATCATGCGCCAGAAAACATAATTGAAGATGATGGTACAAATACATTGATCCATGACACATGTAGTGGCACATCTGATCATGTTGATCAAGATGACTTTGATGATGTTCATGATTTACCTGTACTTGAGAAGGTATACGAGCCCCTTTATGAAGGCTCCCAAATAAATCTTCTCTTTGTTGTATTGTTGCTGGTGAACTTGAAGGTTATGAATGGTTTATCTAGCATAGCAATCTCACAGATGTTAAGGTATATCATATATGTCATCTTTTTTCATCTATTTTAGTTGTTGTTAGTTCATCGCTAGTAAATAAATGATGTGGTATGTACCATTAATATTCTTTATATTAAGAAATTATTTTTTGTTGTAGATTGATTGGTGAATTTTTGTTACCACCGTCAAATATTTTACCTTGCTCATACCGAGATTTATCTGGCATTATGAAAGATATTGGAATGGAGTATCAAGCAATAGATGCATGTCCCAATGATCATATTATATATCATAAACAACATGAATTTGCAACAGATTGCCTGGAATGTCATATCAGTAGATATCGAACAAATCAACTAGCAAAAAAGGTGCCTCGCAAGGTTCTTTGTTATATTCTCATTATTCCACGTATGCAACAATTATTTAGATGCGAAAGCTTAGCGCAATTTATGGATTACCATGCACGAAATAGAAGTGGAGATGAGATTCTTCGAATGCCTACGGATGGTTCTGCATTTAGGGACATGGAGGAAAAATGGCCACACTTTAAAGAAGAACCTCCTAATCTAAGGCTTTCATTGGCAGTGGACAGTGTCAATCCATTTGGAGAGTTGAGATCTATTTACTCGGTGTAGCCTAGTTTTGTTATCAACAATAACATTCCTCCATGGATGTCAATAAAGAGGGAGCACATAATGTTGGCAATGATTGTTCTAGGTATTTGTTTACATCAATTTTCTTTAATGTAGTAGCATCTTATTTATCTTATTTGTTGCATAATGACTTATATGTTTTTTCATTTAATAGTCATGTACATGAATTTATATATTGCAGTAAAATGTTTATAATAATTATGTAATGTTTATGTTCATTCAACAAGGTAAGTACCAATTTAAAGATATGAATGTATATATTGAGCCTCTTATCGATGAGCTACTAAAGTTATGGAATGGCATGACTATGTATGATGTATCTAGACCAATAGGACAAAGACAATTTGAACTCCATGCAATGCTTGTATGGACAATTCATGATGCCCCAGGGCTAAAACATTTTTATGGTATGTTATAATGTTTGACTGCATGACTTTAATGATATTTAATTTTATGAAGTAGATGTCATGCATGTTTTTTAAATAATCTATTCATTATATATAATTATAAAAATTGACATATTTAATCCAATTATATATGATTTGCAGGTCTTCAAACAAAGGGAAAATTTGCATGTCCAATTTGTGGTCCAAAGATGAAATCTCGTAGTTCAACAAGTTTAGGAAACTAGGTGTTTAATGAGTATAGGCACTTCCTCTACAAAAACCATAAGTATCAAACTACAGAAGAACATCTTTTCAATGGGAAATAAAAGACTACATCAAAACCATGAAGAATGACACCTCACCTATGGAAGTTGGAATATAATAGAATTAATCATCAAGGTTATACATCAGATCAAATTGTTTATCTATCAAATCTGATTTGTTTTGAATTTATATTTTTATATTGTGGTGTGTTTACTCATGCTGTAATTGACAATGATTGTCGTTGTTAATTTATTTAACTTATATGCTTCATGAAGGTCGTCAAGGCATTAATGATCGGCTTCCACAAGGACTGAAAAGTATCCTAGACAATTTAGTAGGTTGCTCTACTATGAGTAGCTACAAATTGTGCATTTGTTTGATACAATGCATATCAAAAAGAATATGACAGAAATATTATGGAAAATATTGGATGGAAGGCATGACAAAGAAAAAATCGTCAAAGTTTGTAGTGACATTTAGGAAGCCAATCATGCAATGAAAATTGTCATTCAATTGAATAGCGATGGAGACCAAATTAATATAAGTGCCCTTCCTTGGTTATTAATGGAGCAGCAAAGTAATGCTATAGAAGAAGTCATATGAAAAATTTGAATTCCCATAGGATTTGCTACGAACATAAACGATAACATAACAAAGAAAGGTGAATTTGGGTCAGGGATGAAAACGCATAATTGGCATACCTTTAGTAAGGTAATTATTCTAGTATATTATATATATTTGTATACTACATGTACTTTTTAGTGTATTATGTTTACTACTTTTAGGAAAATAATGAAAAGATCATTTTATAATTATTGCAGTACGTTCTACCTCTCTCTCTCCCAGACAACTTCAACAAAAATGTCAAGCAAGTTATATATGATCTTGGAAAATACATGAGGTAAGTAGCTATATTTGTTCAATTCGTTGTATATTTTTGTTTAATCTCGTTAATATATTTATGCCTTGAATCACTTGTAGATGGTTGTCATCTAAAACAATCTGTAAAGAAGATATAAATTATTGGAAAAGAAAAAATCCTCGTCTAATGTGTAAAATGCAAAAGTGTCTACCTTAGACATTTTTCAATGCACAAGAACACTACCTCATACACCAAGTTGAGGAGATTGAAATGTATGGACTTGTACACACAAGGTCAATGTGGATGGTTGAGAGACACTTGAAATTTTTGAAGGCTTTGGTTAGACAAAGAGCACATCTCGAGGGTTTTATGGAGGAGGGATACATGGTATACCAGACCATGGTGTACATTACTGAATATCTTCCTAAGTTTGTAGCAAAGATCCATGTAGATCGCATTTGGGATCCCAAATCTATTAAAAAATTTGAAAGAGAGTACCTGATGGGGAAAGGTAGATTGAAGAAAGTGATAGGTAATTATAAGATGGTCATGAAGATTAATTAGAATACATTTTACATTTGGTTTTTATGTATATTGTACTTATTTAATTATTAATCTTCAATATTCATCAATTATAAATTAAGGTCGTATACCATGGCAATTAACTAATTATACGTCATTTGTGAATTTCATTTTTTTTATACAGTTGGTCGAGAGTGGGATGCACTACATTTGTACATCGCAAACAATCTTGATTGGATGATAGTATGGATTGAATGATGTCAACAATCTGGTTGCACTTTAACATGGGAAGGTGTGGCTTCATTGGTTAAAGAAGCTCATCATAATGGAGATCCTAATGTTACACCAAGGGAAATTGATTTAACATATGGTTTAAGAAATAAATAGGTATGTATAAATATATTAATCACCCATATTATTTAATTATTTTCAATTATATTGATGTATATATGTTGATTTTTTTTCCTTGCATACATTCGACCAAGAATAAATATGTTTATCAACTGAGGATATCGCAATAAGTTTTACATATTTGACATATTGCATGTGAAACACCACAAGGCTATGTGGTGCAATGGTTGTAAATTTCAAATCAAAAAATTGGATGACACGAAGAAAACTAGTGATTTTGGGATAACTACAGTTTTCCAGGTGACTAATGTTTCATCTAGAAGTGACATACATCCAGAAATCTCAGAAAATCAATACTATGGGATTTTGGATGATATAATTGAGTGTGACTTTAAGTCCTTCAAATTAGTTATGTTTGTCGTCCTATGGTATAGGCTATGATTGAATGAAAATGATCTCAAGAGAACCGTTATTGAACATGATAATGGATTTACCATGGTTAATACAAGGCATTTTGAGCGAGATGGAAATGAGCCCTATGTTCTTCCAAGCCAATGTGAGTAGGTGATTTACTCAGAGGTTCCAGGTAAAGCGGGTTGGTCATATGTTTTTAAAAATGATCCAAAAGGAAGGCTGGTAAAGTATAATGTGGTGGAAGAAGAAGATACTGAAGAAATAGAAGATGATGTAGATGATGATCAGGATCAACAGTTAGTTGATGATGTGCCTGACGAAGATGTCGAAGAGGAGGAACTAGATCATGATGATGTAGGATTTAATGTTCATGAAGATGATATCCTTGTGGATGATGACATTATTGAAACTGATATCAATGACGATGATGATGATATGACCAATCCTTATAATGTTGAATCTACATCAGATGATACAGACAAAGAGTTGGATAAAGAAGAAGATCAATGACATTGAAATGTATGAGTTATGTGATTGTATTATCTATTTGATATTAATTTCTTGATAGAATTATATTTGACTTATGTGGTTACATAATTAATTTATGATGTTTTTAATTTTAATTATATTTGAATTATATTAGAATTTTTTCATTTAACAGATGTAAAAATTAAAATGGATAAACCAAAAGATGAAAGCGTGAGACCACTGCCTTGTTGGGTGTATGGAGTCTAATGAAGATCTATAAAAGTGTAATCTATGATGTAAATAATTCAAAGTGTTTGGCACATAGATGTAGTTTATAACTTGTATAAATATGCAAGTAAATGACTGACAAACTCTACTTGAGATAGAATGACAATCCTAGTTATGTGATTCTTCTTATTGATCCAATTAATACTCTTTAGTTACTGTGATTGACTAGAAGGGTTTAATATTTACTTGAAAGAACCAAATAATCACATCACATAAATACAATAAATGTGTATCGATAAACTGAATATATATATGCTTGATATATCAATTTAAACAATTGAAAAGCATCAAAATGGAGACAATCAGATAACTGTATAATTCCAAAAATAGCTGATACCAAGATTAAGCCACAAGTTCAGACATCTTCATTAACTTCATAAAAATTCATACATGCATCTATGTATTTTAAAGGAAAGTTTCATTGCAAACTATCTACTGTATCTTTCTCCTATCTGCCTATATCTATTTTACATTATGAAACAGATATAAATATATCAAAATTGTGAAAGGGAGCGTCCTTTGAGAAATGTCTTTTTCTTAACAACAATAACAAACTAGAAATTATGCTATATTAAGCCATAAATAGATGTTTGATAGATAATCTCATTAAGCTTTCCGCTTATGTGTATGAGCATCCTCCAGTGCATTCCTTATGGCTATCTCCATTTTGAACATCTTCTCAATCTATTCACATGCCCTGTCCATTGTTAAATCATTTCCTGTGGTTGTCTCCAGAATTGTTTGCATCATCGTCTTGCATTCATTCATCCATCCTGTGGTAATAGACACTATTTTACTCCTCTTCGGTTAAGTACTTGTCCACCCATCTCTGATACTCTTCATCCATTGGCCAGCCAAAAATCACCACCTCATTCACCTTAGTATTGTAAGGTGTGTACTTCATTGCAACCTGATTCAGATGGTATTCCTTGTTAAACATAAGAAAGGTTCTTTCTTCCCTGAATATACAACATTTGTTGATTTTGTTATGGCAAAGGGAGGATGGAAGTAGTTGCATAAATTACTTGGGACTTATAGGCTAAGGACTATGCACCCCAAGAATAATGATCCTGAGGGTTTTATCTCTCAAATGAAGGCAAAACATCGGACATGAGTTTTTGTCCACAACTTCTACTTTCCTGAGGACACCATCAGGAATATTTTTGATTTGGAATTACAAGATGAGAGAAAGACACTATACATTGTCTACTCTAAAATGGTAAAAAGTAAGCAGGAGAAAATACCTGGTTTCAATCCCATACCTAATGCTAAAGATGAGTTTAGTAGGGAAATATATGCTATTGATAATTTTGAGAGCTTGGTTGGGGTTTTGAAAGATGAAAGGGTTGTGGAAGAAAGGGTAAAATCAAAAACCATGGAGGAGTACCCTGAGGTAAAGGAAGAGGAGAGGCCTACTTATCAGCCCCAAAAGAAGATAAGGGTTTTTTCTAGAAGAAAGGGAAGTAGGGCTGAAGATGTTGCTAAAAATATTGCACCATCTTCTTCAAGGCAGTCAGTACCAAATGTTGTTGATTTGGATTCTCCTCCAATTTTTTCAAAACAGGCTTGCCCACCATCACCAAAGAGGGAAATGGTTGAAAGAGTAAAGATTATTGATTGTGATGGTGATGGGGATGATGGCATTATTGTCACTCCGGATTAAATGCATCCTGAGATGCCATTGGACCCAGTTGACATTGCAACAGGTTCAGGTACAAATTCTTTGAGGTTAGGAAAAGATGAAATCAAAGGAATAACAAGCAATGATGACTTGAGAATAAAAGCTTGCAGAGAGTTCATGATGGAATACTCTTTTATTCAAACTGATGCTTTTAAAGATTTTGTGTGGAGAGCACATACTGCATTATATGTTGAGAAGGTGGCACATGAGAGAAGTCTGCATCCAGAGCTCCCAGAGAAGGTAATTCAAGCTAAGGTCAGGGAACAAATGAGAGACAAATTCAAAGCAATAACACCAGAGTAGGGCCAGGAATTGGTACAAAAAAGTGGAGTATTGCTATTCCTTGAATGGGATATCGTTGATGTTGTGGTGTTTGACACAATAAGAAGGGCTAATAAGCCACTTCTTGCTACTGAAGAGGAGGCTACATTGGCACTCAAGGGATCAGCCTTTAGTGAGGAATGGGATGCATTGGCAATCTGGTCCCTATCCACTGGCTCTAAAAAGCCAATTGTTGCAGAACCTTCTGACTTCAGTGGTCACTTGGTTGTGAGGAGAGTTTCTGACACCCCAACATTGGAAGCTGTCGATATGGTTGTGAATGTTGCCAAGTTCACCAGAGCAACTGTTGAAGTTTTGACCAAGGATCGGGATGCTCTAAGAGGCTAATATAATGACATTATTATTGAATATAATAGAGTCAACAAAAGGTAGCATAGTTAGAAACTGAATTGGCTTTATGAAGGCAAGAAATGGATACCATGAGATCTCAAAAGCAAGCCAGTTCTAGCCACAATATTCCTGACCCACCGGTAGAGCAGTCTCAACCTCTTGCACAAGCACAATCTTTGGCTTCTGTTCCATATAATATGGGACAAGTGTCTATCGCTATTGAGAGGGCTACTAGCCCTAAAGGGGGACTTTCTAGGGAGAAACCGATTCATCAGGTTGAAAAATATATGGATATGGCAAAGAAAATCCAAGATGTAGCAGGGAGAAGCAATGCAGTGATAGTGGACATTGTTTTAAAACATTTAAATAGAAGGGTCCAGAGTAAGCTAAACAATGTTCATCCAAATTATGTCCTAATTTTGCAAGCACTAAAAATGTTTCTAAGGGATAAAGGATTGGCCATCCCATTTCTAAACAAATGGGGCCCTAGAATGGAGAAGTTGAAATTCACGGCAGTAGGGGAAAAATAACATGGTGATAAATATCCTACTATTATTGCAACATATCAATTGGTCAAGGGAACTGTTGAGCAGAAGTTTCAGGGATTTTCCGCCCCAATGGAATCCAAGATCAAATTGCTGAAAGATGTGTGTGATGGAAAGGAGTTGACCCCATTGACTAATATTTTACATAGTCAAGATGAAGTCAAACCCCTGCAGGTTTGGAAGGAGAAAATGAACAATATAATGATGTCTCAAACACATGAGATATGCAAAAATGTTGACATTCGCATGCTAGAGAATACATTGGAAAAGTTGTCTTTTGTTAAAATTTTCTTAGAGAACTTTGATAGAAAGGCCACATCGATAATGATAAAGTATGCTCCCTATCGAAACAAGGTTGATCAAGTTGCGGTTTTCCAGTGGCCTTCCGAGGAGGAGTTTGAATTATGGAAAAATGTGTTCACTGATGAGCTAGAATTATGAGTGTTATAGTCGAGAATTGCAACTTGGTCATGTATAATACAGGTCTGGCCTTAGATATTATATTCTAAAATTGCATTCTCCTTTTGACTCCAAGTACAGGGTGCTGAGGCAGAGTTAATACTATAACAACTAAGCATGCCTTTGATGTATGGGGAATGGCCTTTGGAGTGATGTTTTCTTTCCTCCTTATCAACTAATGATGATCTTTGTCTTATGCTCTCCACTCGCATAATAGAAGTGTAACTAAATTAGGAGTTAGCGGTCCAATTATAAATGGACATGTGTGCTATTCGACCTGAAGCCTGTTGGCTCCCTTGTTTTATAAAAGAGAATTCTGGGCTGAGAGAGTGGTTGGTTGAAATATCCAAAATATGAGAAATAAGAGTCTAGTAATATAGAGAGTATGAATTGTAAGTCCAGGTTTAAAAAAGTTTTGAGTCAGATTGGAGAACTTTGTTAATCATGGGGTTTTTGAGCATTTTTGTATCAAACTCGTAAATATTTGGAGTTTATTTTCTCTCTTATTGTGTTATGTTACATGGATTATTAATGAAATATCGATCAAAGATGATTTTCATTGATTTTCATTTGTTTTTTACTGTGAATTATGTTTAACCACAACTCTGGTTCAAAGGATCAGTTAAATGCTTCAGTTAACTAGTAAATTCATGCAATATAACAAATAGGATTCATAAAGGAGTAATAAACTTAGGTATAGATATATGGGTTGTAATGTAATTCATAATAGATCATAAGTGTTCAAAATAAAATTTACCCTATAATTCAGTTTTCTCTTTCGAATCTATGCGCTGGGATATGGCATTGGAATTCTGATTACGTTTTATTCTCATATGTTTTGTGTCATGGCATCAGGATATTTTACTCGAACATTTCCTATCAACTTACTTTATGTGAAGTTTGCAATTCTTTGTTAAATGGACATGAGTCTTTTTTAAGGAATAGCCAATTTCTTGAAGAATTTCATCCTTTAACATTAATTGGGGATCTATTTGTTGCTTACCTATTTGCAAATGAATTGTTTAAATGTTGTATGATAAGATCACATATTAGGGAATACCCTCTTGGATTTTATAGAGTTTGAAGTGTAGGAGAATTAGCCTTATTTCTATTGTTGTTAAATTGGCCATACTATTCCTAGTCTTTCATTATTGAATGTGGCGAGTTCATAGGAGCTTCTAGGCAAAACATGTGGGTTCTAGTAAAAAAATGCCAACAGTTTCAATTGACAACATGATCTATTGAGTAATTACAAAGAATTCATAATTTGAAATTCTAGATTTTGACAACATGAACTATTGACAAGTAGGAAGTATTTTTCACATTGTGTCAAATTTTGATATTGTTATCAAGATTCAATTATGTAGTTTTACAAGTCAAACTCATTGACCCATGTTTCATGAGTAGTGTTTCACAAGAAACCATCTCTCATGATAATGAATGGTCCACTTAGCACTCATTGCATCTAAATGATTCTCAAAGCGATGAAGCACTAGGCCTTCCTAGGAGGTCATCCATCCCAATATTACATTATCCATGATTTTATTAATAATTCATCATTTTGGATTTTGACAAACTTGACACACAAATGAAAATTTGACAATGAACTTAATGTATCACAATTAAGTTTCAAATTGAGTAACACAATAGAAACAATTGGAAAAGTTGTCTTTTGTTATAAGTTTCATGATTGGTAAGAACACTTCTTCTTACAAATGCAGTCCTCACTAACACTAACAGATAGTCATTACCCCGGTTGTGGAAAAACCAAAGAATAATAACAGATATCCCAAAGCAAGGAGACTAAAAATTATCATAAGATCTATATCCCAAAAAGAGATAGCAGTTGATATTTGTTAAAATGTTCGGGTATTGAATCACCGCGCTTAGAGTCACAGTCCTATACTTGAAAGGAATTTAGCAATACTATCTAGTGCCTCATCCATTGGGTGGAAGTCATATAAAATGTAATTCAGATGAAAATGAACTTATCACCATAGTGTTTTGCTACCATAAGATTTGTCAGTATATTAAAACAATACTCCTTAGTGAATCCTGAGCATATAACCATAAACATGCAATTTGTGTTCAAGCATTTGATTAACTCATTAAGTTAAAGCAAGAGAACAAATTACACTTTTAAATACACCATTGAAACTGAATGAACAAACCCTTGATAAATCCATTCATAATCCATGGCCCATACACAGGAGAGAAAAATGTCTTAATTTTTTTATATTTCTTTCAATATCAGTAATTACAAAAGCATAGTATACTTATTTCATACTATTCCCAACCCAAAATGATTTCCTGCATAATACCTTCAAAATCCTGCATTACCACTAACTGTACCTATTCTAAGCCTTCAGACCCAAGAAAAACAACAACCCTAAACAATGAGCCGTGAAATCTCCTTTATAGGACATGAGAGAAACAAAGCAATAGGCTACATTGTTCATTCCAAAATTGAATTTCATTTAGAATGAAATTCAAATTCACATTCCTCATCATTAGAAAAACTATAATCAGTTCTAGGAATCAAAACAGTTATACCATTGTAACCAACCGAAGCTAAAGACAAAAGAGTGTGGTAGGCACACATACGTCTACATCAACACACCACCAAAAGTAACACTCCCAACAACTGCAACTACTTGCAAGACACACGACTCTGGTAGAGGCGACCGCTTCTGGTCCTCATTTTAGTAAGAAGCGAGACCAACTTCCTTTTATCCGCTTAACACATGATCTGGTAGCATGGCATGGCGACATCACAGTTATTGGGGGGCAACTATGAGGGGCTCTTCATTCACTCCCAATAACTCGGTCATGGACACCAAGTAATGTCAGTAGTCTGAGTGTGTTTCAAACTCGGTCATGGACACCAAGATGAAACCAGTGGGGACTTGGAGCTCCCTAACCCTTTATAAGCATCATGGACAACCTCAAGCTTGCTAAGGATAGGTTATACCCCGTCAAGCTACAAATTCCTCACCCCGATTCTGGTAGTTCTGCGCACAACCAAATGGTCCATTGCAAAGAACACCTCACAAAATACAGGAGAGACTCAACCACCTTCAAACAAGACAACTCAAAATGCGATGATAATAGTAGATAACACAATGAGCATTTATAGAGTTTATTGGTACGAGAATATTAATTGGTCGAATGCAGCACGACCATTCGAGCATTTTAGTGGTTGATGTAGCCACCACAAATTATTCCTGGCTTGCGAAGGCACGACGTACAACCCATCATTGCATTTATTAGGAGAACACTATTCACACACAAGAAAATCAAGCAAGGATCCACTGAAAAAACCCGCACCATTAATGAGAACAACTTGCAAAGAGCAAGAAATCCCAACGCGGATGAGCAAGAACCCCACAAAAATCAAACCATTAATGCAGATTGAACATGGAAAGTCGGACAACTCAGATTGAGTCAAATTTTTTTTGAAAATCCACATCAGTGCCCTGGGAGAACCATGCCCAATCACAACCCAAGAAAACAAGAGGTTGCAACTGGATAGTAGGTCCGATCTAGCCCTATCGCTTCAAGAACCAGGCCACGTGTAGCCTCTTCCTAGACCTCGCAGTACCCTCAAGGGCCTTT
Organism: Sequoiadendron giganteum; assembly: GCA_007115665.2. NCBI lineage: Eukaryota > Viridiplantae > Streptophyta > Pinopsida > Cupressales > Cupressaceae > Sequoiadendron > Sequoiadendron giganteum. The sequence goes on along the minus strand of CM021104.1, from coordinate 556,549,541 downwards.
GATCTGATCATGCGAGATCTGCGAGAAAGGATTATGATTGATCTCCCTCGTTAATACTCCACGGGTAGAAAAAACCCACCTTAAACCCCAAAGCCTTGTCCTCCATCCATGCAAATTTTAAGTCCCACCACAATCCTTGTACTATCCACATGAATTTTTTATCCTTCGTTGAAGAAACTATTATAATATATTTCTTATTTATGTACTTATTTTCCATACATGTTTATAAAAGTTTGAAATTATTAATAATATTAATTTTGGCAAGACATTAAAAGAGTGTTGATTGTAAAAAATATGCATCCTAATGTGAAAATGCAAATAATGGAAGCAATGACTATAACACATAAATTTTTATGTAGTATCCAATTCAAAGAATCATGTTACCCTTTACCTTGAATTTTTTAGTATAAAAAGCTAAGGAATGCTATAAATAAGATAATAAGTTGACTATTAGCATATACCAATTTTCATAGAGATATAGATTGTTGGATTTTGTGGTTGTCTTGCTCATGATATGTGGTTTTCATTGATGTCAACACTATTAGTATTAATGTCTTAAAGGTTGTATATGTCAAGCATATTAAGAAAATTAGAATAAATATGTTTCAGATAGTCTATGAAGTTGTGGAGATCAGAGTGGTGGAAATTTTTGTACATTGGTATTCTAAAGTCGTGTATTAAAGGGTTTGTTGCTGAACCTATCTAGTATGTCCTCTGGAAGTTTCAGAGGTATGCATCAAGATTGGAGCGAGTTATGAGTTTTTTGTGTTCCTATAATTATTTTGTTGCCATAGTTGGTGTTTCTAAGAGAAGAGAATGTCATTATGGTGAATTGAATTGTTGTGTATGCTCTTGAGAATTTCATTGATGCTTCTTGATCTCATACTCTATCATTGTGGTATGTCCACGTTGATCAGTTTGCTCGTGATCAAAGATTTTTCCTTTGCATGTTCGAGTTTTCATGTTCTTGGTTGACATGATGGTGGTAGCGTGTTGTAGATCCTTGTGGATTAATTTTTGAATGCTTGGCATGTTTGAGGATGTTGATTTAGGTCTTCATTATGTTGTGACCGATTTAGGTTGGTGCATATTGATATTTGTTCATGAATTGGGCTGACAATTTGTATTCATCTATTATAATTTTTGGCCGACAGAGTTGTTAATGTAAATTCATGAAGTGGATATATAAGAGTGATTGTTTTATTCATTTAGAGAGAATGTATGTGAAGTGTATGCGAGATATGTGTGAATAAAGATTAGATCATTCGAAGGCAGAGCAGAGTGTGAAGAAGTTTAAGCAAAGTATGAAGAAGTATTTATGTGCCTAACTGAAACTGTCATCAGGCTTTTGAAGAAGCTAATTTCTCATTTCAACCTCATCAGATGGATTTAATTTGATTATCTTATCTAAGGCAGTGAGCCTTCCCTTTGAGTAGTCAGCTCTAGACAATGTTCCAGAATGCATGTGCATTCCTTATTCATTTCTTTTATACTTTTAACAGGGTATAAATTGTGGATTAACCTCCATCGTGGTTTTTCCCCTAATAGGGTTTGTACACAAAAATCTTGGTGTTATATCTGTTGCTGATGTGTTGTTGATTCATGATTTCACTGTTAATTACCAGATCTAAGATTAAAGGTTAATAAGGTTAAACAAGTTTCAATTTTGTAACAACTGATTCACCCCCCCTCTCAGTTGTCTATCCTTGTTTTCCAACATAGATATCTTCCATTTTAAAACACACAAAATAATATTCAGTAGATAATCAACCATCTTTCATTTGTATAGTGATTAATTTATCCCTATAGCAAACAAGTAGAGTATATAAAGAAAACTAACAAAACCACAACTACACCCATTTTTTAGTTTGGTGTGCATTCCTTCCTTTCCCCAATCTTCTCTGATTATTTTGAAGAGACCAAGTGTTGTAACTAAAATATGGTTCATTCTATGTGCATGTAATTTTGATCTTGATAGAGAAAATTAAAAAAATATTAATCTACTCTTGTCAAAACACAAACAACACTCAGATTTAGTATAAGAGTCAACCAATCATAAGGAAAACATAATATGAAGATGAATTTTCTCAAATATTGTGGTTGTAGATGCCCTTTTGAAATCTATGTAAAATTTGGGAGGATAGACAAAGCTCATGAACTATTTGACACAATGCCTTGAATAATTGGAATCTCATGGAATACACTCTAATTAGAAAAGTCTCATCACTGCCCTCATAACAATCTATCAATTTGTTTTAGTGTCTATTGTGTTTGATGCAGGAGCATCCAGTGGTGTAAGGGCAATCCTACATCACCCAAAAATATATTTACTTTCATTTAGAGTTTTGTATATGTTTTTGCATTTCTGGATACCCTTTTTGTCGAAGAAGAATTCCCAACTTTCAGAACTGGTTTTCTACTTTTTTTGCTTGACTGCTATTTTTAGCAGGTATGATTTTGAAGGCGCGAGGAGACAGAAATTTAAGGGAAGCTTCAGGATAGAATAATAAACACTTTGGTGAAAGAATCAGGTGAAGATCATTCCCGGTTCAAAAGTTATTCAAGTTTCAGTTTTTGCTTTTTGCCCTACAAAATCTTCGGAGCTAATTTTGAGGGACTTAAAAACTCCGGATGGGCCCCAAAATTGGCGGAAAACGAAAGTGGTTAGCCTTTAGGCCCCACTTTTTAGCACTTCATTTTCGCAAGACCTTTCCGAAAAGGTATTATCATTGAAGATCCGACGGTTAGATCTTGAGTTAGGGCTTTCGGAAGTTTGTACATAATTAGAATGTTGTTTTTGGCTCCAAACGGAGGAAATGGGGCTATTTATGGGGTAGTTTCTGATTTTTGTGAGTAGTTTTTGGGGAAAAGAAGATCGCATGCTGTGAATAAGGGAATTTCTATAGTTTCTTTCTGTAATTTGCATGTATTGCAGAACTCGAAGATTTGAGATCCTCTGCATGTACGATTTTCATTTTTGAAAATAATAAGGATCTTAGTTTTCTGTGTGATTTTCTGAGTCTCAGGTTGCACCCTCATCAAGTGGTATCAGAGCGGGTTTTCTTGAGCGTGTGGAAAGATCACTGATCATGAGGCAGTTCGCACCAGGACTGTGGTTGTGGGTTCAAGATATTCAAGATGCCTCCAAGAGTGGCGCATGGTAGGCGAGGTGGTGCCAGAAATGTTGGTGGAAGAGATCCATTAGCGGCCGAGGGTTTCACAGCCCTCCAGAGACAAATTAATGCATTACAAAGAGAGTTAAGAAGAGGGGTAAACCAGAGAAGGGGAGAAGAAAGTGAGGATGAAGAAGAGGTAGAAGATTCAGATGTAGAAGAGGAAGAAGAAGCTATTGATCAAGATCAAATGCGGCTGATAAGGGCCATTTCGAAGATCAAAAAAAGACCTAGAGTAGAAGTTCCCAGTTTTTCTGGTAGTTTGAACCCAGAAGAGTTGATTGATTGGATCAACGAGTTGGAAGAGTATTTCGAGTATGAAGAAGTAGAGGACCCAGATCAGGTTAAGTTTGCAAAAACGAAGCTGAAGGGCCATGCCAGTATCTGGTGGAAAGAGGTCCAACTAGAAAGAAATAAGAGAGAAAAGGGAAAGATCACTAGATGGGATCGCATGGTGGAGAAACTGAAGAAGCAGTTCATGCCAATGGAGTATGAGTTAGATCTATTGAAGAAATTGCAAGGGTTGAAGCAAGGAAGTAGATCTGTGAAAGAATACACAGAAAATTTTCACAAGATAATCATCAAAACGGGACATGCAGAGGCCAACAAGGAGAAGGTAGCCCGTTATCTTAATGGGTTACAGCCGAGCATTCAAGAGGAGCTAAGCTTGGTCAGAGTGGCCACCATTGAGGATGCTTACCAATTTTCGCTGAGAGTTGAAGAGAAGCTGAACAAAAGATTTGATAGTAAGCAAAAAGGACGAGGAGGTCAAAGCGGAAGGGGTAGCGGAAGATCTTTTGGAAGCCGAAATGAGGATGAGAAGAAAAGTGAAGATGTGGGTACCAGTCGAAGCCAGAGGAATGATAACTTCTACTGCCCACGTGATCAGAATTGTGGTGATCAAAGAGGTAGAGGACGAGGAAGATTTGGGCAAGGACCCGGAAGGGGTGGTTTCAGAGGAACTTGTTTCTGATGTGGTGAAGAAGGGTATCGAGCCTATGAATGTCCACAATACCAAGGAAGGATAGACAAAAGGCGAGAAGGTCGTGCAAAGGTTGTGCATGTAGATGAGGAGGCTCAATCTAAGCATTCAGATGATGTTGAAAGGGGAGAAGCCCTAGTGGTTAGAAGAGCCTTGGTGACTGAAGAGAAGGAGCCAGAACAAAGGAAGAATCTATTTCGCACAAGGTACAAGTGTGAAGACAAATGTTGTGATGTCATTATTGATGGTGGGAGCACTAATAATCTAGTGTCGAAAGAAATGGTTACAAAGTTGAAGCTAAAGAGGGAAAGGCATCCACATCCATATCGGATTGCCTAGTTGCAGAAAGACCACAAAGTTCTAGTCAATGAGCAGTGCCTGGTGAAGTTCAAGATTGGAAGCTATCATGATGAGGTACTCTGTGATATCATCCCCATGGATGCATGTCACATGTTGTTGGGGAGGCCATGGCAGTTTGACAGGCGAGTTGTACATGATGGCCATGCGAACACTTATTCCCTGATGAAGGATGGAGTCCGCCATAAGTTGAAACCCCTAAAGAAGGCCGAAGAAAAGGTATGTAGTAGTGCTAGAATTTGTTATGTTGATGGAAGGAAAATTTTAGAAGGCATGAAACATGAGCGTGTGTGTTATGCATTGATTTCTAAAATGGATAAGGAGGGTAGTGAGAAGGTTCCAGTAGAATTTTCTGGGTTATTGAATGAGTTTCAGGATATTGTTTCTGATAATGTACCTGAGGGTTTACCACCAATGAGGAAGATCAGTCATCAGATTGACTTGATCCCAGGAGCCAGTTTGCCGAATAAGGCAGCTCATAGAATGACTCCTATAGAAAATGAGGAGTTAAACAGACAAGTTGAGGAGTTGTTGAGAAAGGGTTTGATTCGAGAGAGTCTAAGTCCATGTGCAGTACCTACAGTACTAGCACCAAAGAAGGATGGGGAGTGGAGGATGTGTACAGACTCTCGGGCCATAAACAAGATAACAATCAAGTATAGATTTCCCCTGCCAAGAATGGATGATCTAATGGATTGCTTGAGTGGAGCTAAGTACTTCACAAAGATTGATCTAAAGAGTGGATATCACCAGATCCGGATTCAAGAGGGAGATGAATGGAAGACTACCTTCAAGACCAAAGAGGGCCTGTATGAGTGCTTAGTCATGCCTTTTGGGCTAACCAATGCACCGAGCACATTCATGCGGCTCATGAACGAGGTACTGAAAGATTTCCTATGAAGCTTTGTTATTGTGTATTTAGATGATATTTTGATATTCAGTAAGTCACTGGATGAGCATATAATGCATAGTGGTAGAGTCTTTGAGAAGTTAAGAGAAGAGAAATTGCTGATTAATCTGAAGAAATGTAGTTTTGTGAAGAAGGAGTTAGTGTACTTGGGGTTTGTTGTCTCGACAGAAGGTCTCAAGATGGACCCAGAGAAGGTGAAGGCTATTATGGAATGGCCTACCCCAAGAACTACTACTGAGGTGAGATCTTTCCATGGTTTGGCCAGTTTTTATAGAAAGTTTATTAGAAACTTCAGTAGTATTTGTGCACCCCTAACTGAAACAATGAGAGGGGATAGAAAAAAGTTCAAGTGGAGCACTGGAGCATCAAGGAGTTTTGATATATTGAAGCAGAAGGTGACAAAACAACCTGTTTTGGCTCTCCCAGATTTTAATAAGGTGTTTCAGGTAGATTGTGATGCCAGTGGTTGTGCCATTGGAGCAGTGTTAAGCCAGGAAGGTAAGCCCATTGCCTATTTCAGTGAAAAGTTAAATGATGCAAAGAGAAAGTACTCTATATATGATCAAGAATTTTATGCAATACTTCAAGCATTAAAGAAATGGAGGCATTATTTGTTTCCAAAGGAATTTGTTATGTATACTGATCATCAAGCATTGCAGTACCTGAGTAGTCAGGGAAAATTAAATCAGAGGGATATGAAATGGGTAGAATTTTTGCAGAGTTATACATTTGTTTTAAAACATAGGAGTGGGAAGTCAAATAGGGTTGCAGATGCCTTAAGTAGGAGGCATACATTGTTGATAGAAATGCAGATTGAGGTGGTTGGGTTTAGTGAACTCAAGACATTGTATCCGAAAGATCCTGATTTTGCAGAGGCTTGGAAAGCTTGCAAGGAACCTGTTACAGTTGACAGGACAAAGTGGCTAGATTTCATAATTCAAGAAGGCATGTTGTTTAAGGGAAGTCAATTGTGTATTATGAGGAGTTCCATGAGGGAGAACCTGATAAAAGAGAAACACAGTGGAGGAATGGCAGGACATTTTGGTCGAGATAAGACCATTTCCATTATCCGTGAGCATTATTATTGGCCTCAGTTGTCACAAGATGTGAAAAAGTTTGTGCAGAGTTGCAGGGTATGTCAAATGGCTAAAGGAGTGAGTCAGAATACAGGGTTGTATCAGCCCTTACCTGTACCGGAGAGGCCATGGGAGGATTTAAGTATGGACTTTGTTCTTGGTTTGCCAAGGACACAGAGAGGGAATGATTCAGTATTTGTGGTAGTTGACAGGTTTTCGAAGATGGCACATTTCATCCCATGCCAGAAGACCCATGATACACATTGCTGACTTGTTCTTGAGAGAGGTGGTGAGGCTACATGGTCTGCCAAAGAGTATAGTCTCAGATCGTGACACCAAATTTGTTGGATACTTTTGGAGGACCTTGTGGAAGAAGTTGAAAACAAAGTTGAAGTTTAGTTCTGCACACTGATGGGCAGACTGATGGGCAGACTGAGGTTGTGGACAGAAGTCTGGGTAACCTACTGAGATACTTGGTAGGAGATAAACCAAAGGGATGGGACTTGATCTTACGCCAGGCAGAATTTGCTTACAACAATTCTATCAATAGAAGCACTGGTAGATCACCATTCCAGATTGTGTATGGAAGTAGTCCTAGGACTGCTCCAGAATTGAGAAAGATGGAACAAGAGAAGAAGACAAGTGCCGAAGCTGAAGACTTTGCAGAACACATCAAAAATATGCATGAGAAGGTAAAAGAACACATTAACAAGATGAATATGCAATATAAGGCTAAGGCAGATCAAAAGAGGAGGTATAAGGAGTTTCATATTGGTGATGAAGTGATGGTCCACTTGAGGAAAGAAAGGTTTCCAGTAGGAACCTATAACAAATTGAAGATGAAGAAGTTCAGTCCCTGTAAAATTTTGAAGAAGCATGATTCAGGGAATGCATATGAGGTAGAGTTGCCGGAAGGATTCAACATTTCTCCTGTGTTCAACATTGCAGATTTGACAGAATATCATGAGAGCGGCGCAGAGGAAGTACCAGCAATGGAAGAGTGTGGTATTCTAGCACCTACTTTAGAAAAGGAGGAGATCGAAGAAATCTTTGGTAGCCGTGTGGGAAGGAGTACCAGAAACAGGCAGTATTAAGAATATTTGGTGAAGTGGAGAGGAAGGCCTGTGGAAGATTCATCCTGGTTGTCTAAAGCCGAGGTTGACCGTTTGATTTTTCCTCAACCATCTGAGAAGTGACGGGGTCACTTTTCAAATTACCTTGGGTGTTTGATGCAGAAGCATCCAGTGGTGTAAGGGAAATCCTACATCACCCAAAAATATATTTACTTTCATTTAGAGTTTTGTATATGTTTTTGCATTTCTGGATACCCTTTTCGTCGAAGAAGAATTCCCAACTTTCAAAACTACTTTTCTGCTTTTTCTGCTCGACTGCTATTTTTAGCAGGTATGATTTTGAAGGCGTGAGGAGACAGAAATTTAAGGGAAGCTTCAGGACAGAATAATAAACACTTTGGTGAAAGAATCAGGCGAAGATCATTCCCGGTTCAAAAGTTATTCAAGTTTCAGTTTCTGTTTTTTGCCCTACAAAATCTTTGGAGCTAATTTTGAGGGACTTAAAGGCTCCGGATGGGCCCAAAAATTGGCGGAAAACGAAAGTGGTTAGCTTTTAGGCCCCATTTTTTGACACTTCAATTTCGCAAGAGCTTTCCGAAAAGGTATTATCATTGAAGATCCGACGGTTAGATCTTGAGTTAGGGCTTCCAGAAGTTTGTGCATAATTAGAATTTTGTTTTTGGCTCCAAACGGAGGAAATGGGGCTATTTATGGGGTAGTTTCTGATTTTTGTGAGTAATTTTTGGGGAAAAGAAGATCACATGTTGCGAATAGGGGAATTTCTATAGTTTCTTTCTGTAATTTGCATGTATTGTAGAACTCGAGGATTTGAGATCCTCTGCATGTAAGATTTTCATTTTTGAAAATAATAAGGATCTCAGTTTTCTGTGTGATTTTTCGAGTTTCGAGTTGCACCCTCATCAGTGTTATACCCAATTTGGGACATGGGGTATAACAAAATAGACACTAAAATAAATTGAGAGATTACAATTCTTTGAGACATTTTGTCAAATAGTTCACAAGCTTTTTCTATCCTTCCACATTTTGTATAAATTTTAAAAGGGCATCTACAACCACAACATTTGAAAAAATTCATCTTCATATTATGCTTTGATGGATGTCTATACCTTGTTCGAAATCTCCCATATTAAGGAAACCAATAAGGATTTTGATGAAGGTTGTGGAATTTTTCTTTGCATCTACCAATTGCATTTGTTTGAAAGTTTCTAAAAAATGTATGCAAAAAATGATAAATCCTTGCCTTGGTAAGCCTAATTAAACACAACAACTGACATGTTGTTTGATATTTTAAACAGTCATATGACTATCATTTTTCTACCTTGTAAACACTTACTCAATGCATACAATAATTTATTGAAATGCAAAGTTGAATGGCCTCTTAACTCTTGACACTAATTTCATTGCATTTGTCCAAATAGGGTTAATCATATTGTGATCTAAATTTTCATAATGAAGTCTTTCAATCTGTCCTTTAAATATGAGCATTGATGACAATCCATCTTGTCTTTTACTACCCCTATTAAATACTCATGGTCTTGGCACATCAACTTTCTCTCTTTGATTGACATGTCCTTATGTCCTATCATTATCCCTATGGATGCACTTTGGAGCCTCCTACTACTTTTATATATCACCCAGAGTCACCCCGATAAGTATTTCGATCCATTTGTATCTTCATCAACAAGAGATCATGTATCGCTAAGATATTCTATAGTTTCCCCGACGTGGTGAGTCTCGCCGATGATTATTCTTTCGATCTCAACTATGTCGCCAAGATTCCTGCCAATGTAATCTTACCAGCATCACATAGCGGGTCGGGTAGACATTCAAAAATTACTCCGATGGTATATGTCTTGTCGATATGCTTCCCTCATGCTTCATCAATGAGACAAGATGTGTATCTCGCTGATCAAATGTCATCACTGAGACCAAAATCCAGTCCTCTCGATATATCTTCTCAGGCAATTTTGATTGTTGTAATAGTCTTGATCTTTCACCATTATGCCTATATTTCAACGAATAGTTTTTTTTAATAAAAAATTCCATTGTTCCGTCGAAATTGTGATGAACAACAAAAAGCGTCCAACGAATCTGTAATGTATCCAACGAAATTTCACCGTAATGACTTGCCTATTTCATCATGATTTTGACAAACTTATGTTGTTAATCCAACGGTTTGGGAAACGTATGTTGCCCGTGCTCCGGGTGTTGTTCGTCACTAGAGTGACTTCTGGGTTCTGACGAATGTATGTCACTGCTCCGACGCTTTAGTGAAGGTATGTCAATCGTGCTCTAGGTACTGTTCGTCGCTAGATCGACAACACTGTCCTCTCGGTTCTAACGAATGTATGTTGCTGCTCTAAGGCTTCAGCAACGGTATGTCGCTCATGGTCTAGCCACTATTAGTCGTGTGATCGACGAAGTGGGCATCGTGATTTCGACGAATGTATGTCGCTGCTCCGATGCTTCAGCGAATGTATGTCACCCATGCTCTGGGTACTGTTCATCACTAGACTGATGATACTGTTGTCTTGGTTCAGACAAATGTATGTTGCTGCTCTGACACTTCAACGACGATATGCTGCCCGTGGTCCAGCCATTGTTCATCGTGCGATCGATGAAGTGGGTGTCATAGTTCTGATGAATGTATGTCCCTGCTTTGACACTTTAGTGAAGGTATGCTGCCCATGGTCTGGCCACTATTCATCGCTTGACTAATGAAGTGGGCATCATTGTTCCGACGAGCTTGCGGTGTGAGGTCGACATTTTACATTCTGTGGAGATATAGACGAAAAGTGAGCGACAACACTGATTTCTTCGATTCGTCGATCGACCGATAATAGATCGTCGAAATTCTAACAAACGGCCATCGGAAATTGGGGTCAAATTTAGTAGTGTATGAGGGCCTCCCCTCCTATTGTAGGAGGTGCTTCTCGACTGGTCATTTGGCCTCTGGTTTCCCTCTTGCTCACCACAAGAGCGCTGCTACTTGGTGGTAGAATGCTTCCACAAACCACCTCACTGTTGGGTCTCCCCCTTCGGTTAGTTCCTCTGAGGAGGACGACCTTCCTGAGACTACCAAGGACCCTCTTTTGTCTATCCTTGTTGTGAAACCATCTACAGTTTCTGTTACATCGGATCCTTCTACCATCGTTGTTCTGTTAGAGCTTGTGTTGATCTATTGTGTCTGATCTTTTTATGTTGCTTCGCTATCGACTCCCTCGCTACGTGGTGGCTCATCTCTTGGGTTGACTATTGTGGATCCGCTCCACTCACCTTGCTCATTGGATCTTGATTCTAAGCCTTCCTAGTCGGTTGTGCTGTGGAAGAAGAAGGGTCTCTCCAAATCTGTTGCCTCTTCTCGACCTTGGGTTCGGGGAGTTAGTTGAGATCCCTCGAGTTCGGGGGTTGTCTAATTTTTGGTTGTTCCATAGCTGACGGTCAACTTTTTTGGTGTGTTTCTTCTAGTTCAAGTTATGTTTGAACTATGTGTTCCTTTGGCCTTTTGGGCTTTCTGTGTAAAGGGTATAATACCCTGTAAATGTTGCTTATCTTTTCAAAAACAATAATTAGTATTATGTTATTAGAAGGTTGCAATTTAAACATATTTGTTTAGTGTGCTTTAGTTTGAGAATTCATTAATTGTTTGTGTGTGGTGTGATTTACTTATTTTTTATTGTAGTGTGGGTTTGAATTTTACATTGACTTATATTTAATTCATTTTGACATTTATTTTGTATGCTTGAACTTTGGCACTTTTGTGTTCACTTTCTTGCATTTATTGTTTATATGAAGTATGTATTTGAGCTTTGGCATACATTAATTTTTTGTTTGAAATGACTTTCAAACTCATTTGTTTAGTTTTTTAAGGCACCCCCTAGTTGTGAAGTTTAAGTGTGTGCTTGAACATTGGTTTGCTTATAATTTATTGAGGCATGATTTTTAATATTGGTATTGACTTATATTTGACCCATTTTGACATTTACAAGTTGTAAAATTTGACATTTATTATTTATATGAAGTGTGTTTGAGCTTTGACATACATTAATTATTTTTTTGAAGTGACTTTTATTGAACTTGTTTGTTTTTTATATTTTGACATCCACTAGTTGTGAAGTATGTGTTTGAACATTGATTTACTTGTTGTTTATTGTTTATATGAAGCGTGTTTGAGCTTTGACATACATTATTTATTTGTTTGAAGTGACTTTTATTGACCTTGTTTGTTTTGTGTATTTTGACATCCACTAGCTGTGACTTGTATGTGTTTGAACATTGATTTACTTATTGTTTATTGAACCACAGGTTTGAATTTTGATATTGACTTATGTTGATTCATTTTGCCATTACTTTACATGTTTGAGCTTTAGCACTTTGAAATTCACTTTGTTTATGTTTTTTGCTTAAGCTTTAACATAAATTAACTCTTTGTTTGAAGTGATTTTTAACTTTGTTTGATTAGTGTGTTTCAATTTGGAATCACTATTTGTTTGTTGGAATTGTGTTTAAACTATAGTTATTTACTTTGTTTGTTTAGTTTTGAACTTTGGCATTCAATTTATGTAATTATTTGAATTTTGACATCCTCTTATTGTATTTTAAAGTTTTGTACAAAATGTGTGAGTGACCTTTGATATTCCCTTATATTATTTTTTAGCATTCACTATGTGTGTAAGTGAGTGAGAGAGACAAAGAGATAGAGATGGATTGTGTTTGAATTACTTTATCACTCACTTATATTTGATCTCTTATTGTTTGTTGCTTTGCATGGATGGGTGGGTGTGTTTGAATTTTGGTTGTCACTTAGTGTTCTAAATTTGGCTCACTTTATTTCAACACACTTCACAATATCTGAACTTTGGTGTATTTACTTTGTATATGTGTAAAGTATGTGTTTAACAAACTTTGTGTGAAGTGTGTTTCAACTTTCCACACCTACATTGTATGTATTGTGTTTATTTCATGCATAGTTGAACTAATTTTGTGTGAAGTTTATTTCAACTTTGGTATTTACTTTGTGTGTGTTGAACTTCAATGTTTGCTTCATGTGTGGTTGAACTGATTGTGTGGCATGTGTTTATATTTAAAATTTAAAATTCATTTTATGTAAAATGTTTATATTTGTGAATTCTTTAAGTACTTATTGTTGGTGTGTGCTTGAATATTGATTTACTTATTGTTTATTGTGGTGTGGGTTTAAATTTTAGAATTGACTTATATTTGATTAATTTATTTGTATTTCTTGTTTATATCAATTGTGTGTTTGAGATGACTTTTAAACTAGTTTGTTTAGTGTGTTTAGACACCCACTAGCTGTGAAGTGTGTGCTTGAACATTGATTTTCTTATTGTTTACTAAGCATGGTTTTGAATTTTGATATTAACTTACATTAGATCCATTTTGACATTTACTTTATTTACATTTATTATTTATATGAAGTGTGTGTTTGAGCTTTGACATACATTAATTATTTGTTTGAAGTGACTTTCGTTGAACTTGTTTATTTTGTGTGCTTTGCATTTTATGTAAAATGTTTATATTTGTGAATTTTTTAAGTGTTTGTTGTTGGTGTGTGCTTGAATATTGACTTACTTATTATTTATTGTGGTGTGGGTTTGAATTTTGGCATTGACTTACATTTGATGAATTTATTTGCTTTTATTGTTTGTATGAATTGTGTGTTTGAGCTTTGTCATACATTAATTTTTATTTGGAATAACTTTCAAATTGGTTTGTTTAGTGTGTTTAGACACCCACTAGTTGTGAAGTGTGCGCTTGAACATTAATTTTCTTATTTTTTATTGAAGCATGGTTTCAAATTTTGATATTAACTTATATTAGATCCATTTTGACATTTACTTTATTTGCATTTATTATTTATAATATGAAGTGTGTGTTTGAGCTTTGACATACAATAATTATTTGTTTGAAATGAATTTCTTTGAACTTGTTTGTTTTGTGTGCTTTGGCATATTCTAGTTATGAAGTGTGTGTTTGACTATTGGTTTACTTATTGTTTATTGAAGCATGGGTTTGAATTTTGGTATCGACTTATATTTAATACATTTTTACATTTACTTTACATGTTTGAACTTTAAACACTTTAACTTTCACTTTGTTTTCTTTTATTATTTTGTATGATCTTTGTGTGATTTTCTTATTGTTTATTGAAGCATGGTTTTGAATTTTGATATTAACTTATATTAGATCCATTTTGACATTTACTTTATTTGCATTTATTATTTATATGAAGTGCATGTTTGATTTTTGACATGCATAAATTGTTTGTTTTGTGTGCTTTGGCATCTTCTAGTTGTGAAGTGTGTGTTGAAGTGTGTGTTTGACCATTGATTTACATATTGTTTATTGAAGCATGGGTTTAAATTTTTGTATCGACTTATATTTGATACATTTTTACATTTAGTTTACATGTTTGAACTTTAAACACTTTATCTTTCAATTTGTTTGCATTTATTATTTTGTATGATCTTTGTGCTTGAACTTTAGCATAAATTATTTTTTTGTTTGAAGTGATTTTCAACTTTGTTTGTCTAGTGTGTTTCGATTTAGCATCCACTAGTTGTTTGTTGGACTTGCATGTTTGAACTATAGCTATTTACTTTGTATGCATTTATTTTTTGAACTTTGGCATTGAATTTGTGTATTTGTTTAAATTTTTGCATCCTCTTATTGTATTTTAAAACTTTGTGTGAAATGTGTAGGTGAACTTTGGCATTCCCTTATATTATTTATTAGCATTCACTATGTGTGTGTGAGAGAGAGTGTTTGAATCAAGTTACAACTCACACATATTTGATCCTTTTTTTTTCGTTAATTTGTATGGATGGGTGGGTGTGTTTGAATTTTGATTGTCACTTTCAATAATTTTCTTTTTTTGACTCACTTTATTTCAACACACTTCACAATGTTTGAAATTTAGTGTATTTAATTTGTATATTTGTGAAGTATGTGTTCCAACAAACTTTGTGCGAAGTGTGTCAACTTTTCACATGCATATTTTGTGTGTTGTTTATGTTTACTTAATGCTTGGTTGAACTAATTTTGTGTGTAGTTAATTTTAACTTTGGAATTTACTTTTTTCATGTTGAACTTCAATGTTTGCTTCATGTGTGGTTGAACTAACTATGTGGCATGTGTTTATATTTAAAATTTAAAATTTATTTTATATAAAATGTGTACTATCTTTGGCATTCAATTATGTGTAAGTGTTTGTTTGAGAAAAATATGTGTGAAGTGAACTAATGTTGCATAAAGTGTCTTTGATTTCTTTCACATTCACTTATGTCAATGTTTAAGCTTTAGCATTTTCGTAATATATGTTTGAAGTGTGTATTTGAACAAAATTTATGTGAAATATGTTTTAACTTTGACAACCACTTTGTCGTATTTGTACTTTGACATGTCTATGCATTTTTAAACTTTCACATTCACTTTGTATGAAACACTCACTTTATGGTACATGTTTGAACTTAAGTGTGAAGTTTGTTTGAACTTTGACATTCACATTTTTTGTGTTTGTATTTTGGCATGTTTGAACTTAAGTATTACTTTGTGTGTAGTTGAAATAACCTTTTGTGAAATACTTTTAAGTTAGGAGGTATGTGTTCACTTTTGTGTGTTTTTACTTTGGTATGTCTGAACTAACTTTATGTATCTTTAAACTTCAACATTTACTTTTTATATATGTGAAGTGTGTTTGAAAAAACTATGTGTGAAATGAACAAATATTGTGTGAAATGTGTTTTAACTTTGACAACCATTTTTTTTGTTCTTTTACTTTGGGATGTGTATATATTAGAATTTTCATATCCACATTATGTGAAAAGTGTACTAACTATGACAACCACTTATGTTGAATGTTTGAACTTCATTGTAAAATGTGTTTGAACTTTGGGATTCACTTCACGTCTGTTTGTATTTTAAAATTATTGAATTTCGTTGTTACTTCATGTGTGTTTGAACTATTTTTTTGTGGAACATGTTTAAACTTGGCATGTTTGAATAAATCCCATGTGTTTGAAAAAAATTGTACGTTTATTTTAGGTGTGGTTGAACTATGAAATGTGTTCATTTTTTGTTTTGTGAAATATATTTATAACTTTGAAATTCATTTTATATGAATTATCTTTATATGTTTGAAAGTTAAGTTTTTGACATTTACTTTTTTGTGTGTTTGAAAGTTAATTTTGGAATTTAGATTATGTTGTGTTTGTTTGAACTAACTTTGGAACTCATTGTGTGTGTGCATGCGGGAAAGAATTTTGACATTCATTTTTTTCCATTATACTATGTGGAGTATATAAAAGAATTTTGGTTTACACTTTGTATGGAATGCATGTACAAAATTACTCCTTTAATGTTCACACTGTGTGGATATATGCATATATACATGTGTATGCAGTTTTACGATATATTTCATTTTTAACTAATGTATATTTCTAAAGGAGTATAGGTCCACTTATCTATAAAACACTATTGCTCTAGAGAAGCTTGATCCATCATTATTTGATCTTCTTCCTCAAAAACTCCATGTATTCTCCCAAAAAATTCCTAGTTTTTTTATATTTGTGTTATCCTCTATTTATAAATTTTCTATGTTTTCTTTCAAATATTTCTTTATTAAATTTTGTTTTATATATTTACAATAATTTTCAAGAAAAATAGAAAATGAAATAATTAATTAAATATTTTTTATTCATTTTCGCATTCACATTGTGTGTGTTTTTTATGTTTACTTTATACATGGTTGAACTAATTTTTGTGGAGATTACTTTAGCTTTTACATTTACTTTGTGTGTGTTAAATCCTACATCAGGGTCTTGCATGAAAATTTTGGTCGCATTGGTGAACCCAGTCATGTGACCGTGTCTTTCATCCACAAATGTCAAAATGGCACAATTCGGTATTGTCCCCAAGCACCATAACCATCACCCATGTGTATCGGGGATTGTTTTCTCTATCAAGGTGTTGGATCCTTTCTTCTGTTAGTGGTCCATCTATTGTAAAGGTTGTGAGTTATTGAGCCTTTCCTACTATACCCATCTCCAAATTTGTATGAGCCCTTGGATGGGTATCTACTTTTACCCACAAACCTTTATGGGTTCATTTTGCATTGGCTAAAGTTCCAAAACTCCCTCTAAACATGGTGGCTTATACCCAAAGTTGCAAAGTGTTGTTGGAACACATGGTATCCCCAAGCATCCCCCATGGTAATTCCCATGTGTCATGTTGGCGTAACTCAACAAAGTCCTCACGTATTGTAAAAAAGCTCAGCTACATGATTGGTTGGTTCCATTAATTGTGGAACTCCTTCCTAGGTAGTCTCAATACATAAATTGGCTAAAGTTCCAAAACTCCTTCTGAACTTGGTGGCTTATACCCAAAGTCATAAAGTGTTGTGGGGACAACATGTGGTGTCCCTAGAAATCCCCCACGTTAATTGTCATGTGCCATGTTGGTGCAACTCGATAAAGGCCTCAAGTATTGTAAACAAGCCCAACTACAAGATTGGTTGGTTTCGTTAATTATGTAGCTTCTTCCTAGGTAGTCTTAGTTCATATTGGGAAATATTCTAGTACCTCATGGTGACCACATGCACCACTAATAAGGCTAGTCTTGTCTCCTTTCTTCAAATGATCACCTCTGCAATATGCCATGTGTTGCATTTGTGCAGGCTAAGAAAGCTATTAAAACTTGTCAAATACTTCTACTACGTGGTTGGTTGGACTCCTTGGTGGGGTCCTTTGAGTGGTAAAAAACCAAAAAAGTTGATGGTCACATGTCATGCCTAGCTTCTCTCAAGGATTCAAACTTTATTTAAGCTGATGCTTAGCTTAACCTAGTTTATACCCTTGATATCCTAGGCCATAGGCACATGGTGTCCCCAGGAATCCCCCACATTAATTTCCATGTGTCATGTTGGTGTAGCTTGGAAAAGGCCTCAAGTATTGTAAACAAGCTCAACTACAAGATTGGTTGGTTCTATTAATTGTGTAGCTCCTTCCTAGGTAGTCATAGTGCATATTGGGAAGTATTTTGGTCTTGTTACCAAATTTTCACTTATGGCTCAATCAGGTAGAGCTTGTTTTTTTAAGTTGAAAAAGAGGTGCATTAAACTCATTCTTTCATTACATTCGCGTGAATAAATGAAATAATATAGAAAATATTACAATTACAAATTACTAAATTCATACATATGTATGTAACCAAAGAAGGATTTACATAAATCTTTTCTAAACATAGTAATCTTTATTGAATGTAAAAATGTACATGATCTCACACAAGCCATGAGATTGACTTAACTTATTCAATACATATATAGAAAATATTATACATAAATAAGTAAAAGAAATGTGCATATAAGAAAGGGAACCAGTCATTGCTTGAGAATGACTAGTTTTGATGTGTTGTTGCTATCATGAACCGCTTGAGGTCCTTCCTAGCTCCAAGCTACTCCTAGTTTCTTGCATTTGACATAAAGCAAGGGTGTTAGATAAATTCTCTAAGCAATAAATTTTCCCAATCGTATATGAACAAGTACCTATGCATATACAAACTGATCAATATCTGCACTAAACAAGCAATGATTACTTTTGGATATCCAAGAAGCCATCAGAGTCATCAAAGACATCCAAAATAGGAATTTTGTTTTCTAACATGTTTGTTCCATGTGTAGTTACAGTTGTAGTCATGTTTCTATTTCTTTTATTAATTCAGCATATGGGGTAAAATGTGGCTCCCACAAGGGTTGAGCTCAATGTGTTGTTTTATCATGAAATTTTTCATATTTGGATAAATTATGAAGAGACAAGCACGAAATACCTTGAAGGTAGAAACAGGAAGTAAACTAGCTCCTGCTGCAAGCATGACAGGAGGATGCATTCCAAACTTCAAATTATATGCTTACATTTATGCATTATGGTCTAGGGTGATGTTGACTACAATAATCATAAAGTTAACTATCGGGTGCATTTGGAATTTAGCACAAAGATGAGGAAATGAAATGAGAACAAAAGAATCTGTGTAGTGAACGATGACCTTTGGAAAACATTTTCACTATGAGCATCATCAGATAGAACCATTTAGAAAATATACTTATTCCTAAGAAGAGCACTAGTTGAGATTCACATCTACATTTGCAAGTCATCCACAAGTACTTGAAGGTGGTAGATGTGGTAGAGATCACTCTTTTCTCAAAAAACCAAGTATACAAATCTAAAGGCAGGAAAAATGTAGTCATGTGTATTCCTCATGAAGGATTCATGACTTATTATGAGGCTCTGTGGGAAATGACAATTCATTCGGGTTCTTTCAAAACCCATAGATGGTTGTCATAATTTCAAGGAAGCATCATACCTTGGCATGATAGATGGGATACCTGTGTAGTCAAAACAAAAGAGAGCATAATTGATATGAAAAGGGCAAGGAAAGCATCTATTCCCAGTGATTTAAGAGAAATGAATCAAAGTGACAATGAGGGATGGATATGTGAATGCTCCTCCAATGAGATGTTAAACCTAGCTAGTGCATCATGATGTTGTTTTGATAGTGTAAGTACAATTTCACAGTGATCATCAATGAGCAAGTTAGAGTGAGTTTTTCACATAGTCAAGCAATCATTAGTACAAAATGGAGAGGTTCCAGATATAGATAAGGTACCTAGAAAAGAGAGTATACACTCACAGTGATTTTTTTGTTTACCCATGACAGAGAAAGGAGGGTAGTTGGTCAGAGGTCCATAAAACCCATGAGGAAATGTACATAAGGTTTTAAAATAGTAAACCCTCGTGGTTGGGTGTTAAGTTGCAAACCTAAAAAGTGAAAACTCAAAAAAAAAGAAAAACCCTCATGATTTTTGTTTAACAAAGAAAGGAAATCACATAGCCACAAATTTGCAAAACCCTACAATAGCTTCACATCACAACAAAATTCTTTGTGTATGAACCCTCAGCTGGGGTTTCTTATTTTCATGACAGAGGCTGAGCTATGGCCATTTTTTTTCTACCAGAAGAAAGCTACAGGAAGGTCGATAAAACCTTTAGATTAAATACTTTTCCATAAAATCCGAGCATGCTGTGTGAAAAAAGAGTTAAGGCCACAACAATCTTTAGCAAATGGCTAAGGTTTTTACTCGAAAAATTGAGAATGGGACAAGTAAACACTGTTATTTTATCTCTTTCATGTGAACTATCAGTTATTTTGAAAAAAGTCTCAACCATTTATATGAAATGAAGTATATTTTGCTTAGAAATTGCAGACAAATTTCAAAAATAATAATGTTTGCTTACCCGAGCTTGTGAAAGATATCATTTGGTCAAAAAGATGGAGAGTGTCTTCATTGTGCTCAGATTTGCCATGGAGACCCTAAAATAGAGCTTCATTTTCCTCATGAAACCCTTGTCGCCAAAAAGGCTTCTTCAAGAAGCTTCACAACAAAATGAAATGACTTAGCATTTTGTGTGCTTCCTTTTGTTTTAGGGTTTCATTCTTACCCTAACCCAAGGCATGTGATTTTTATCACATATTTTAAACTTCTATTTGCCATGTTTAATAACTTTGTGGTATTAACTTTGCCTTATGAATGCTCTAAGGTATGGTGTAAGCGTGACTTATACTTTTGCAAAGTATTTAAGACTAAGTCTTGTGACTTATGTCTTTATTTTTGCATGTATGGTCGACTTGACCTTTTTCCTTGTATTTTTGCATTAAGCCAAATCTGTAAATATGTGATTTCTATGATGATTTTATAGATCATTAAAATCATGTATCTATTTTATGCAAAGATATGGCACATTCTCTTTATGGTCTTGATGAAGACTTATTCAAGGTTATGGTTGTGAGGAGGTTATCAGTTGGAGGGAAAATAAGAGAACATGCTTTCAAGACCAAGTCATGGAGGGAGGAGTTTGTTTTTGAATATATGATCATGGAGGGAATATTGGGATGCTTGTTTCAGTTTTCTACCATGTGGATAGCATTTAGGGGTCTCCTTGGAGACATTTGGAGAAGATTTAGGCCTTTTTGACTCAATTTGTGGCACTTGTGAGTGGTTTTTATGGTTTGACAAAGACAATTTTGACTTTTTCACCCATTTGGAGCTCTTTTGGATGAGATCTAGGGGCTAGATTTGTGGGTTTATTGTTGCATCCAACCCATGAGGTTTTCTAGAACCTTTTTTGGTGGAGCTTAGCTACTTAGTCACTTTGGTAACTCATTATTGAGTTGGTTCGGATTATGCAGATTCTAAAATTAGTGATTTGTACAGTCCTTTCTTAGTTTTGAGCATACTTTGTAACTCTTTTGGAATATGATATACAAAGAACACCTTGGATACCATTGATTATGTCATTTTTCCTTTCTTATTCTTGCAGTATTGTGTATTTCATAGTGATTGATCAAGCAAATTGTGAGGTATCTCTAACTTCCTTGTGTTTTGTCTCATATTTTTTTATACCTTCATTGCAAGAGTATGTTCATGCAGGTTGCAATCTATGTTTTTAAGGGTTATATAGATCTCTAATTGTGAAGTTTTCTTCCATTTAGAGGTTAGTACTTTGAGACCTTTTGTGAAATATTTATGCAAGAATATATAGAAATAAGTAGTGCAAGTTTAGTTTATGTCATTGACTACTCAAGTGTATGTGATTTTGCAGTTTCATATTTCTATCAGTTTGGTGTATCACATTTTTTTTTTTTAGTTTTAGTTCTCCTTTTGAGCATTCTTTCTTCCTTTTCCTTTGCAAATATCAGTAGTTTTAAGTGATAACCAGCTAGGAAGACGACCTATTCGAAGGTTCATTCTGATTTTTGGGTGACCCACAACTTGAGAATTCTCCCATGTTTCTCTAGCTTACTGAGTTTCATAACTCAGTCAGGGTGAAAAGTTAAGAGATAACATGCACCTCATGGTGACCATGTGCACTACTAACAAGAAGGCTAGTCTTCTTTCTTTTCTTCAAATTATCACCTCCATAGCATGTCATGTGGCATTTGTATAGGTTGAGAAAGTTCTTAAATCTCGTCAAGTATTGCTTCTATGCAATTGGCTGGACTCCATGGTGGGTCCTCTGGGTGGTAAAAAATAAAAAATTTGATGGTCACATGCCATACCTAGCTTCTCTCAAGGATTCAAACTTTATTTAAGTTGGTGCTTAGTTTAACCTAGTTAATGCTCCCGATATCCGAGGCCATAAACATGTGGCAACATTGCACTGTTTTTAGTGGTTTTTCACACCATGATATGCTTCAAATTATGCAATCATACCATGTGGCAGTGTCGAATTTGGTTTTTTTACTTCCCAACATTCCAAATTTTAAGAAAACATTGGGTTTTTACACAAAAGACTTGATGCGACCTACATTTAATAATGTTTCTCAATTCAATGTCATAAATTACCTACCAATTTCCAATATGGTCGATCACTTGGTGGCTCCTCAACTCATGTCCTTTTTGGCTACCAATTTACAATTTATTTTAGGGATTTATTATTTATATCTAAGTGGTGATGTAGTACTTTATTAGCAAGTTGGCCTAAGCTAAAATGGGAGTAAAGCACTTTATAGTCTTTTTCAATATCTCTACGAAAGGGAAGATAATCTAAAACAAATTTCCACTAGGTGGCTACGTTGTACTTTTGAGGAGTGTTGTAATTTTCACCAAGTGGCCACATTATACTCCTCAGGTGAGTTGGCATCCATCAAAAGGGTAATTAAGTGCATTCAAGTTGCATCAAGATCTTTTCTCATGGGAAATAAATATGGTAATAACTTCCCCTCATTTGAGCATGATAAAATACAACTTTCTCTATTTAAAGTGGTAAGGTGAGACCCTCACCACTTTTTTCTCCTTATAGTTGGCTGATATCATATCGGGATGAGAATGGACACTGATATTTCTCACAGGTTAAAGGCACTAGATAGATTTTGTTGGTGCTATCATAGACCAAAATTTGAAAGGAGGTATGAAACACCCCATAAGGAGGGAGCTAAAAGTGGTAAAGATGATACTTGGTGCTAATTTCCTAAGGGAAGTAGAATGTTATAGGGTGAATATAGACATCATGTCCCGATTTGTGGCTTCCCTCCTTGACCTAGGAGAAAAAAGGTTGGCGGGGGTTTTGATGACAAAATTGTTCAAAAATCAAAATCTAGGTGGGCTTGAGGCTACTCTAGAAGTAGCAAGCTTGGGTCTTGGTGTGAGGACCACTAAGAGGCCTACAATTTTGACACATAGTTTGACTTAATTTTGATTCAAGCATTTGGATATGCTATGTGTTTAGACTATTTTGGATGATATGGACATTCAATAGTATGCTTGCTTCTTGCTTATGATATTTCTTGATGATTATAGATATGTTATGCTCTTTATATTTACATATGCTCATGTTAATATTCTTGTCATGGAAATAATGGATAAGTGTGCTTATGATATTAAATTAATGAGATATACAATTGAGTTGAATGATTATCCGACTTATTCTATAACATTGCAATGATATAGTTGTGAATCGATAAAATATGTCAATTAATAGAGAAAATGATAAATTGTGGATATTGATGTTTCATTTAATTGATGTTAGAGGTTAGGTATGTTGAATATATGTATATATGAAATTATTGATTTAGTTTATTCGATTATCATGCATTGGATATATTGACATGTGGCTTCGAGTGTGCAGGTACATGCCCATGGCCAATGGGATTGGAGGTGACCAAGGGTACCCGATTGTGTCAACCAAGTGAAACAACTATGGTCCATTTGAAGAATGAACCATAACCTCAGTATGTTGTATTTTATTTGTGATTAAAAATATTTAATGTTTAATCTTGTGATTATGTTTCTTTTTAAAGTCAATCAAACTTTTGATTAGGGTTTTGGGGAATTTTAGAAAAAAATTTATTATGTTTCAATTTCAATTTCTTTTTGAGGTTTTAAAAAGGTTAAATTAGTCCTTGAAATGGGTTAATTGACCCTAATTTAACCCCTATGATGGTTATCTATGGGTTAGGGGTCAAATCAAGCCCATAACTTGTGAAAATTGCAAGTTGTGACCATTCTTAATTAACCATTAAGAAGTGTGACGGATTTTGGGGATGGGAGTGGAGTGCTGGCTCAAAAATCTCATTTATGAGATTTGAAGGCTTTTTTTGCGTGTTGAAAACTCTTCGGCCTTTCAATTCCCCAAGATTTCTCACACATGTGTGAAAAAATGTGGGGAGGTATGTCCATAGGAGTGAATAGGAGGTCGACATGTCTCACTCTCTCTTCCAAGGGTTTCCAACCCTTGAATCCTATTTCAACCATTTGGAAAACCAAAGGAGGGGCTCTTCTTTCTTATTTTGGTGGTTGGATTGCTTTGGGGAAGGAAAATTTGGCTTGGTCTTGGAGAAGTAGAGATTTGGAGTTCATATTCAACCCTTCTCCATTGTTGGCTTGGATTTGAGGTAGGTTTTATTCTACCTTTATGTATACTTCTCTTTTTATTTTATCTCTTGTTTGGAAATGTGAGAAGATGGTTTATGTGGATTGTTTGTTCTTTGTATGTGCCTTTCCATTTCCATCTATTTGGGTTGGGATTGTATAGGATAAACTCACCCAATGTGGGAAGAGCATCCTTGTGGGGATAGGAATGAGTAGGAACCTCTATGGGGAGATTGTTCCTCCTTTGAGAAGGAGAGGCAAAAAAAAAGAGAGGGGTAGAAGTACCCAAATTTGTTCCATGATATTATGATGTATTGGGAGATTGTTTTATGGAGGATGTATGATATGAATGGCTTTGATGAATGGGTGGATTGGAGAAGAATAAATATTGTGTTGTTGGTTATTTTTACTTGCTAATAGGTCTCCTTAGATAGAAGTGATGTCCACCTCTATCCCCATCTTTAGATTCTTATAGAATCCTTATGTAATGTGTAAATCTTGGTTGGGAATATTTTTTTTGTGTGATATGGTTTGGGATGGCTTGCTTATGTTATTGTTGTGTGTACCTGTATGCTTGGTTACCTCCTAGCTTGGGATGGCTTGCTTATACTATTGTTGTGTGTACCCATATGCTTGGTTACCTCCTAGCTTGGGGGTGGTTGGTTTTCCAACCCAAGGTTGGGAGGTGAGCACTACCTTGGCCATGGGAGAAGATCACTATGTATTTCTTTTGTAGCTTGTAGATGCTTGTATAAACATGCAGCCTTGAAAAGATCATTATTGTCTCACTTAAAGATGTGAAAATTTCCAAGTTATTGTGTTCTATGCATGCTAGATATTTAGAAGAAGTTATAGCAACACTCTTATAAGTTGTATGGAGTTTGATTGATAGGGTAATAATGTATGAGAACAATACCATATAATGTTATTTATAATTGTTGTAAATGGGAGGTTAGGAAGTACTTTGCCAGTGATGTATTTTATGAACAAATACCAGTAAATGTACGGATAAAAAAAGGATGAATGTAATTTAATTTCATTTTATTGATAGCAAATAGTTTTCTCAGAAAAAGGAACTAAGTGTGAGGAAAGAATAGACAAAGGAGTTCATGGTTTTCTATTTATTTTTTCAATATCTGACTCATGAATAAATCTATTTGAGAATATGAAAAAAATATTATTTCACTTGTTTAAAAAGATGTAACACGTTTTTTTTGAAATCTGAACAAATCTATGAAAGAGTGTGAATAATAACCCATGTTCTTAGAAGGAATATATCCCTGGTTCCTAAAGCTATCTACCTTAGAAAATGACTGGTTAAATCAACACCAGTGCATAAATGGGCACATAAGAATACGGGCATGGTACTTCTGTTACAAAGTAATATCAAGAGGATATAATTCCTTCGTTAGGAAATCTTTTATTTAAAGGAGTCATATATACGTATATATTAATATAAATACTTCAAATGGGAAGAGCCCTTGATGCAGGGTGCTACTGTTGTTTGAGTTTTCTACTACATGCTTGTCACTCTGAAAAGGATAAGTTTTGGGGCCTGAGTTAGTTTAATTATAGTTATGCATTTGTCCCATAGAGAATATAGAAGAAAACAATAGAAGTAAATAATGATGTAAACCATTGTGTAGACTACCACTGTTTAATCTATAGAATCTCAGAGCATTTTATCTCTAGTTATTTTGAAAGTTCATTCTTAGATTTCTCTTAAACAAGGAGGAGTATACGTGCATCTAAATAAGAAGTTTCCAGAATTAAAAAAAATGTGAAACTAAGCTATGTAGCGTTGGCACCACAACAGGTGCAACCAACATAGTATACCATCTTCTATCCACTTCCTCTCTGTATGTAGTTAGGGTCTCTCTTTGACTCAACTAGCTTGCAACACCTCTAAGCATTAACCGCCCCACCATTGATCGCCCTCATAGATTTGTTTGCCTGTGAATTTTTGTTTGTTTTTGCATTAGCGGCCATCACTAGTTCACCCATATCGCTCAGATGAGGTAGAATTCTTTGAAGACAGTTGCAAACTTGGTAGTGTGTTTCCTTTTCTTGCATCGAGTCCCATCACCATATCCTTCCCTCTACGTGTGCAACCTTCATTGATTGCAAATATGAGATACAAAGGGAGACTTGGGAAAGCATGGACTTTAATTCTTAGAGTTGGAGTGCTAATCCTTCAATGTACAATTGATGAGATCCTTGTGTGAATGAATCTGCCTAGCATGATTGTTAAACTTCTATTCCCCTTGATATTGGCACGTAGGATTATACTCAGACCATATATTCCTTCCCTACGAGCTAGAGTAATGATAGTTTTGAAGGTGAGATCCAGTCTGCAATTTGTAATCATATTACATTTTGTAGAAATTAAAGTTTAGAGAAATTTCAGCAATAAAGTTTCAAATCATGTCTAGTGTCATTCCCATCCATGGGATATAATTGAGGTTAATGTAGATAGGTTTCGATGTTGGGATAGGAAGTATTCAAATTGTATGATAATTATTAGTGATGAGATATCGACATACCTAACCAAATTTATTCACTACCAAAATAATTCAAGCCTTTGTTAGTTGTATCACCCACGAAACCATTGTAATGAGCAGCAAATTTCCGATAGATATCTGTAGTAAATTAGCAGGGGAGATCTTAGATGTGTTTTGATGGTAGTATAGGTAGCCAAAATAATGACTTAACCACATATGTTATCCTTAGGTAATCTGCAATCCTTATTTGATCTTCAATAAAAAGATTAATGTAAACTCTCCTTGAAATCTGCAAACAGAAAAAGATGGCTCAACCTATAGTTCAGTATTATATTCTTCTCAAAATAAAGGCCTCTATTGGTAATTCCATTCATAGTGGTGTTAGGTTAAAAAAAAAATCAATAACGAAATCATAGATATCTTTCACGTGAAATGGAAACTCTTAAAATAAAATAAAATATACACTAAAGGAATAACCACGGCTCTTTATGGTTGTAGATATTTAATATAAACTAAAAGGAGTGGTGGAAATTACCATGAAAATAAAAGAAACAGGTCCAAGTAAATTTTAAAAAGAAAGAAAATAAAAGTTGAAGGAAGAGCTACGTGACTTATATAGGTTAAAATAATTTTTTTTAAAAGTAAGGTTGTCATTTATTAGATTTTGAGTTAGTTTCTTTTTATTTTAAATTATAGTTAAATTTTGTTATGTAAGTATCTACTCTTTAAAAAATAATAATAATAAATAAGAGTTGTTAATTTATTCACACATAATATGTAGATGATATTTAATATTGGTATTAAATGTAAGGAATTAGGATGTTATAATTTTTGGAATATGTTAATATGATTAATTTATTAATAAAATTTAGTATTAGTAATAAAATTGGCTCAAGCAAATTATTTTATGTTTTTAGAAAAATTTAACATTGCTAAGTGAATACTCAATCTTGCATGAATCTAATTTTTGTATTATATGAGGAAAATTTTGGGGGAAACTTGTTTAGTAATCATGATTTATAAAATAAGCTAAGATATTAGGTATGGGAAGATAAAATCTAGATAGGATTTGGGTAGTCATTGTATGTTCGTACTCTATAGGATTAGGCATCATCACTATCAACAATCGACATTTTTGGAATGAGCTAGACTTTCTTTTCAACCTTCAATTACACAAGAAGACTAGACCCAAACCAAGCACCCACTATTAGCACAAATAAATAAATTGAACATTATTTCTTTTCACCTAATTCCACCCACGATGGCTAGTAAACTTGTTATCGTCAAAAAAGGGTGGGTGTTGGACTTCATACAACCGTTCATCCTATCTCATTCCCTGCTCTTGGTTGTTGTTTCATATGTTTTTGTTTGAACAACATCACTCAATGCATAAGTCAAGCTAACGCATCTAGCCTAGCTAGCATATTTGGTAGTCTTGTTACCGGATTTTTTTTTTGTATTTTTAACCTAAGGGTAAATTATAGGTATTACATCTAGTATCGGAGCCTAGGTTCCAACTCTGGGAACTCTGGGCATAGTTAAGGATCACATTAGAATGTTTGGCACCATGTTATTAAACTAGAATTCAGGAGACATAGGATTTGAGTGAACAAGTTGGTCTTGATCATAGTATGACCTCATTGATAATAAATAATGTTGAACAAATATTATTTCTCCCCCATGGGTGACTTGATTGAAGTCCCCTAGTGACTTTGTTGTAAAAATTTATGCCATTGATGATTTGCTTATTTATTTTTTATTATTTATTTATTTATTTTTGTTATTATTTATTCAAATGTTTGAAATGGTTAAAGTTATTTGATTTATTGGACCCCAAAATTATTCCTTTTTCTTCAATGACTATACAATTGACTTATGTTTTATGTTTTAAATTTTGAAATTGTTTCATGGTGGCCACCGTTGAAATTTTTATCTTCTTATTTGAAATTTGATTGGTTGATTTGGATATAAAATTTTAATTGTTTCCTTAATAAAATTTCCTTGTTTTGCAACTTTATCAACTTTGTTATTTTTTTTTTTTGCATAAGCAGTTATACTCCTAACAGGGAGGTACACATTTAAAAATCAACTAGGAGGAACATAGAAATTGGTTATTACATTGTAGTCACCCTAAGGCTATGGTATACAATCATGAATGGGCTTGAACTTGATCCTTACTAAGAACCCTTAAGACTCAAAATCATTTAGAAGTTGCCCCAAGTTTTAATTAATGTTAAGGTTGTTATAATATTTCCACCTCTTACAAATACCTTTAATTATTTAACTAAACCCTAGGTAATAATATGGGTGTGTCGTTTCGGGTATTGTTATGGGTTACAAAAGATGACGTTCTTTACCACCACTTAGGAGACAAGAAATTAAGAGGTTCCAAATTATTTTTATAATCCCTTAAAATATATAGGTGGTTTAACCATTAAAACCTACTCACACTAAGTGTACTGTAAGTAGTAGATGCACTAGTATCAACATAGGGGTAACAATATTTTACAAGAAAGTCTAGGTGTTATCAACTTCATGTATTTGATGTATATCTATCGTATCTAGTTGTATGGATGAAAAATATTTATGTTGTAAACCATTAAATAATGGATTATAAGTTGAATGTGATGTCACAAACCTTGAAGTCAAAAGTTTACACCTAATTTAGGATTCTCATTTCTTGGTTTCATAAATGTTAGGAGATATTTTAGTAGGATGAACATGGAAGCGGGCCAAGAAGACTAAGATTGTAGACATACCGAGGATCAGAGTTAAGAAGAGGCCACCAAGTGAAGATCCAGTGATTTCAGACACTGAAACCTTGACTATGGCTATAAAACGACTAAAGAAAGAGAAGAAGGAAGGAAAGTAATCGCAAGGGAAAAATCCAATTGAATAAAAAAAAATTACTTATACAGTGGAAGAAGACATGGCTGTCCTAGTTAGCGAGGCATAAATGAAAGAATATTACATTAATGCAATTTGTGGCAAGACCCTTTTTGGACTAAAATTGATCTATGATATATGAGCTCTTCATGTTTTTCATGAATAGATGCTACTTATTTCATGATCTATGGCTATGTATGGATTTCTATTATATATTTATATTCTCACGTTATGATCTGTATATATGAATGGTAATTTATTACATCTAATGCTTATAATTACCACCATAGGAGTAGATTGTTCAAAACAGTTGCCTCTAAACATGAACATGTATGTTAAGTTTGGTTCTTTCAATGAAAGTTGTTATAATGGTACATAATAGACAACTGGAAGACCCACCAAAGTAGGACATAGAGATAGCCTATTGAATTTTCTTTAAATATAGAGTAGGGTGCATGATCATGGCATGATGAATGGTTGGAAATTATCAATCACCCAATAGGGAAGCCAATTGTGCTTTCATCTTATTATAAGATTAGCAAAGTTGTTTTAAGACTAAGACATCTCTAACTTAATTAAGTGTGTGGGTCTCATGCAAACATCCTATTAAAGGATAAAAAAATTATTAGAATAATTGTATGCATAATATTGAAGTGGGTTCAATAGATATTCACCTTAAGCAACATGCCTTAATAAATTTTTAATGAATGGAGTATGGGTGGTTGTTAAACCTTTGCACTAGTCATCCTTATAAACACTCTTCTTTCTAAAGTTTTGTTGTAATAGTTACATTCATGTTATATACATTATTACAAATGAACGTGATGTGGCATGGTTGTAAATTACGTAGCGGGATATGGGTAACTAATAAAAGAAAAATGATTCAATTTTGGTACAATAGGTTATGGATACATGTGGATTAACCCAAAATTACTCTTTTTATATAGGATGCCTAATAGACAACATCGACATGGTAGGGCTACAAGGGGTGCACAACCTCCTCCATCTCATCTTAGGCCTCTTACTCTAGGGAAAACACCTCAAGAAATCCCTTCAAGTCAAAACTCTCAAATTCTCCATGTGCTACAAGAAATGGTTGAAGTGCTCCGAGAGAGATTACCTCCAAAATTCAAGGCTCCTTAGGCTGAACGACCAAAACCTCTTGTTGGAGATAATGGTGGAGAGCATCATGGAAGTGGCAAAGACACTTTTTTTGCTCCTAATTTTGATAACCAAAGGAGGAATATGGATGAGCCTCATGGTTTGGGACAACAAGGACTAATAGGTGCTCAACTCGAGGAACAATACATGGAAGTAATACAGTAAGTGAATCAGCTTCAGAATGAAAGGCTTAGGGAAAATCAAGTCATTAGAAGCCTAAACACAAGGTAAAAGACTTGAATCCTATGATTCATCATAGGAGTTTTCAAATGAAAACATATATGGCAAGGGGGACTCGAAGACCACTTCATGGGAATCGCCAAGAGTTTCATCAACCACATCCAAGTTTGCCACATTAGCAACAAAGGCAAGGTAGGAAAGGAAAACAACAATAGAGCATGCTTATGGGTCATTCAAAGGAAAGTCAAATCCTAGGTGTTCGCATTGATTGTAGGGCCCATGGACCAAGTGTGGGTCCATCAAGGGCACAAAAAGTTTCCAAGAGACCACTTGATGTTGATAGACCCAAGTCAACTCAAGATAACCAGGTGCGATTGGTTCAAGTAAAGTTTAGAGGTTCTTGTTTTATATGTAGAGAAGTGGGGCACAAAGCTAAGGAATTTCCACGTGGTACTGGAACATATAAA
>CM021104.1:556497180-556518213 GCA_007115665.2 Sequoiadendron giganteum | reverse complement strand
TATTTTTAGCACAAAGAGCCTTGGAATAATATACATTAGGTTTCTTGCAATGAGTGAGAGAATAATAGATGATAGAATAGCTGAATTTATAGATTTCAGGTGATATCGATCAATGGTTAGGATTTGATGAAGGACTGAGTAGATCAATGACCATAATGGTTGAGAGGAATTGATTGGTTAGTTAATTTGTTGCATGACCTTAGCTAACTACTTGTATGGATTAGTTAAGAGAATTGATTGAGGAAATAAGTGTGATCGACTATTAGTGAAACAAAAGATGTTAAATAGGGGACTAAATTTGATTGCACAGTGAGTGGGAGTTGACAAGTGAGGTGGAAATGCATGAGTAATTAATAAATAATTAAATAAATAAATTATTAATTTTATGTGCAAAGAGGGAAATAAATAAAACAAATAAATCTACTTATTTTAGATAAGAATAATTAATTTTAATTAAATAATTATACAATTAATGTACTTTTGGAAAAATATTAATGTTCAAATAAATCAATTAAACAAATGTAAATTACTTAATCAATTTGGAGGAGGGGAATAGATTAATAAACTAGTTAAATAATTGAAATTAATAAATTAATAGAGGAAAAGTGATGAAATAGGTGATTTAATTAAAGTAAAAATAGAGAAATTCAAATTTTAAATAATTTTTTTTTTTATAGGTAACAAGATATATTTTATTAAAGATTTAAAAATTAATACAAACTAGCTCCAATATAACACCCAATACAAACTCTGAAGAAGAACCAAAGAGTTACCCCCACAACCTCAATTTGAGCATCCCATACATAGAGGACTAAAGAAAAATTACTACTACAAATATATTCAAGAATCCTAAGGACCTATTAATAGATCACCCAAATGAGGCTTTTTTTAACCTTCCTTTAGCCTAGGACCGTAGGACCATAGCAAAAAATTTCTTGTTCTCCTTCTTTGCCTTCTTCCCCAATACCATTTGCCACCCATCTTTGATCCTTGTTGCCTCCTTCTGCCAGTCCACAGATGAAACCCGAGGAGTCCTCCAAGCTTCTCCCCCAAGATAGTCTCGTTGATGTTGAACTTCAGCCTTACGTTTTCCAGCATCCTTCAACTGTAGCCTCTCATCCCTCTTCTTTTCTCGACAATCTAGAGTTGTCGCCTCGATTTTACCGGTTGTTTCCATGTCTTCAACCAAAATCCCTTTCTGCTCTGCTCTTCACATTTGGCCTCTTGCATCAACAACTTCTCTACCTGATTCAGTTCGTCTAATACCCAACCCTCCTTCTCAAAGCCCTTCAGCTGTAAACCCACTTACTTGTCCTCTTGTTTCTCCACCGTGTAATGTTGGGTGGATGCACCTTTCCACCAGGACACAGATTTGTTAGATCTGTGCCTTACACATTCAACTGCCAAGTGCCCTGTAAGGTGAAAAATATTGCACCTAAAGGGAACCCCCTCATAATCTAGGGGCGACACCCAACAACCCTTTGCAGATTTCAATCGAATCTCCTTCCGGGGAACCTTGGAAACCTTCATTTCTACTAGAATATGGGCATAGGTTGAGTGCAAAAGATTTGAAAATCCTTCATCCACAATGAAAAATTTCCCCAAAGAGTTCCCAATAGCCTCCAAGCATGCATCAAACCAAAATTGTAAGGGGAGGTTAGAAAGTCTCACCCAAAGGGGAACCCTCTCAAACTCTTCTGTGGCTGGATTGAAAGTTGAATGCCATGGTTTTAATAGCAACACATGCTTTGCTTCCCACTCCCAGTGATAGTCATAAAGGATTTTATTTCTATCCTATTCTTTTTCGAACACCGCAATAAAAAAACCTCTGGCCATTGCATAAATTTGCACATACCCAACCAGTAGTGGCTTCCAGAAGTTAGAAATCCATTTGTGGAGATTAGGCAAGCTAGGCCAGACTCCTCTGAATCATCCAATCAGGCCCAACCCAGAGAAGACATTTTCATTAAAGTCCACTTCCTGCGCCAGCTCACCGACAATTTCCAGAGTGATGGAATCAGAAGATGCATGGGAAACAAGGTCCCCATCGTTTCCCCCAATGGATCTTCTGCCTGGGTTGTTGATAGCCCTAACAAATGCAGATTTGTTCTTTTCAACCCTCAACATTTTAATATCTTTTTAAACTCCTCCTCCAGGCCTATTGACTTCTTGTTGCATATTTACCTGGCTCGTAGACAGTGAAGGTCCCACTTGGGCTCCCTCTTCCATTCCCACAATAGATCCCTTGATACCGCCAATGCCCCCAACATCATGAGCAGTGGGGAGCTCACTCTCCAAGTGATTGAACGAGTTTCCTCCATCCACAACAGGGCCAACCTTCTCAGTCCTTTTTACCTTTGTATTCTTCTCTTTTTGTGATCTCCACGAGGCATTAGCAGTGCAGTCCTTCCTCCCACATTTGTTGGTGATGTTGTCGCTTCTCCAAGCCTCCAACTATAGTACCTATTGATCCTTCTCCTTCAAGCATAAACCAAGGGAAACCCTAGTCGCCACCGCTCCCTAAAGATAACCATTGGCTCCCGGAGCCATTTTTTCCAAATTTTAAATAATTAAATAATTAAAAATTATTTGATTATCTAGGATGAAAGAGAAATAATGTTAATTTGAAAAAAAAAATGAAATTATTTAAGCAAATACAAAAGACAAATTGATGATACCTAATCATAGAAATTGATGATGTTTTAGAAGAAATATGTTAGTCAGAATTAGGTGTCTACAAAATTCATCAAACTTTATAGTATATTTTTATAGTCCTACATTCTTTAAATTATATTAAATTGTATATTCTTGAGACTTTTTGAAACCCTTTTAAACAATCCATTTATGCATACCTTGCAATCATAGCATTCCATGAAACCACATTTCTTTGACATAGTTTTTCAAACATTTCATTGCCCTATCTTTGCTCCAACATGTTTATACACGTCTAATATAGCACATCCAACTATAATATTTAATAATAAAATCTTATTATTCTTTGTTGAATTTCTATACATTCCCATCCATTATACTTTGATGGATGTTTATACCATATTCTAAAGTGTCTATTTTAGCATAATAAAGGACAATATTATCAAATTTAGTTTACAATCATCAATTGTATTTTCTTGAAATTTTCTAAGGGTTTTTCAAAAAAATCATTTTGTTCATATCCTATAATTGTTCTAGTTTGGATGAAACCACATATTTTTTAGCTATTTTATCAAACAATTCATCTTCATTATCTATGCTTCTATATTTTGAATACACATTTACCCAAGAAGTTCTAACTATATATGATAAAACGTATCTATTTTATATGATCCAATGCTCCCATTCTACCATAAGTAGGGAGGATGCCATACAATATTATAGAATTTTTCTGTACACCTATCCTTTTTTTTTCCTTCAAAGTCATTTTGAGCACATTCTATGTTATCATTGTAGTCAATGAGGACGCATATCTTCTAAGCATTCTATCAATAAATGATGATACAATGTTTTGGAAAGTGAGTATTCTACCTTAAATTTACTAGCCCAAGGTTGAGGCATTCAAATCAACTCGTATAAAACTACATATTTTAAAAATGAACATGCTTTAATCGAAGTGCTTTCCTTTATTGAGAAAAATGATCTATCTTATAAAATAAAACAATTTCGATGATTGAATGATTTGTACTTACACTTTAAGGAAATGCAATGGTTACATGGATAGTAAATATTAGGCTAACATGTTAGAGAGTACAAATGAAAGAATACTGTAATTCCCCGCCATGCAACCCTAGAGGAAGTTGCAAATAACTACTTAAACGAACTATTTTTTTGTTTAATTACAATAATAAGCAAGTTCACTATCTAATTCCAACAACCTCTAAGGTTACGAGACAAAGGTTATGTAGAACCTCCACAAAAAACATGAATTTAAACCATGCCATTTATTTAATTAAGAAATAAAACACATAGATTCCAAATAAGATAATTTACATCAAAGCATAAGAGATAAATTTCAATTTCATTATCCATAATTAAACAATATGGTTACATCTCTCATTCCCCAAATGAGGCACGACGAATGAATAAGGTTATGATTACAACTTCCACCTCGATAACAAATGAGGGATAATAAATCACAAGATCAATTGAAATAAATAAGGTATGAAAGTAAACTAGATCATATGAGCTCTCCAAATGGACATCTCATCCACATGATCAAGAAGAAAACCCAATGGAGTAAGGTGCACATTCCACCCAACCAAGTGGAACCCAAAGGTCCACCCCCCGTGCTAGGAGATAGTAACAAGGATTTCTAGCCAAGAACATCTACCTCAAGACATAGGCTAACACATAACCAAACTGAAATAAATACAAATACATCACTTAACTCACTGGTTACAATGCTTCCAGAATTACATAATTAATTTCATCACTGATGCAAACATACGGTTGACTTAGGAGAAGTGTCATCACAATGTTACGTGGGTTATCCTGGTGAGTCTTCGTAGGCCTTGGCCCCCATCTCGGTTTATCCTGGTAACCTCTAACGACTTTTGGCCCCTCATGTAATCCAATGCGGAATCAGTTATCTTTCGTAGAGACAAGATAACGATCTTGCCATTCTAGGCCTTCTCGTCTCAACCTAAGTCTTAACAAGCCCTTGCATTCATGAGTGAGGCATAATTATCTTATTAAGTGTTTGATACTACGTGATACTCTAATCAGTTAATTACGTTATCACCGGATTAACTAACTTGCAATAAGTTATCCTGGCACCACTTTGTGTGTCGGCCCTCGTTGCAAGCCACTCCTCTAAGATGACACTTGGAACAACTCCACAGCCCAAGGGTACACAAGTGCGATATAAGGATATCACATCCCTATCCATGACATACAATCAACACATTCTCATTCGTGATAACCGGGTAACAAATTGGTTACAATTAAACGCACTACCCAAGGCAATCCAAAGGTTGACTAACACATTACAACAACCCACGAAATTGAAACCCAACTAGAAGACTTGTCAAATTCTATAACCCAAATTTCCCAAACGATAATAGGAACAATTCACAATCAAGACAAGCAAGAAGACGAGAAGTAACATTCTACTTTGGATTTACTAAATCTATTTCCTCATTAACATTCAGTAATTTACTGCCTTAATGAGACTGAATTTGAATAATGACTCTTTTAGACAAAGATGAAATTTTAAACCAAATTTTTCATTCTTTGATTGTTCTCAAAATTATAATAATAAATGTTTATTCCAACCATTCAGAAAATAACATTTTATAGTAATAAATGTTTTCTGTTCACGATAAAATCATTTCTAAAATAATTAACTCATCTTCATATTCATTTCATTTAAGACAAATATAGTGGTTCCCCCAAAATTGTATTATTTTAAATTAAAGTCCATAATTGACTAAAACACAATGTTTTAATTTCCACAATTACACTTAAACATGCTATTAATCAATTCAACATTTTAATATATACATATTTAAAATGTATACGAATGTATTAAAATTTAAATACCCAAGTATATATATAAATACATAAAATAATACATATATATATACACATAATATATTCATTCTCATATTGTGTATATATATACATATATTATTTATATATATTAAATATATATATACATTATATTATTAATATATATTAATATTTTAATATTATAAAATATAATATAAAATATTATTAATAAATATTTTTTATATTATAAAAAATAATATATTAAATATTAAATATATATACATATATTTTTTTTAATAAAATAAAATAAAATAAATTAAAAAAAATCAAGTGATTCTAGGGGCGCGCACCACAAATTCGTGGGGAAGCACACCCAACACAATAGGGCCGACTGTGTGAATACACAGCCAACCCCATTAACATGGGGAGACTGTGTATTCATACAACCTTCCCATGAACACTGGGTGTGGCCAGTGTGGGGGTCGCGTTGGGCGCAACTCCCCCACACGCCTCCCATGGGGGGCGCGGTGGGGTGAGCCATATATATATATATATATGCATATGTATATATATATATATTTACATTTAACCATATTGGAATTGAAAATAAATTGAGGAAGTAAAATTGAAAAGGAACAATTTGTAATCAAGAATTCATTCTATTTTTTTTTTTTTTGTTGAAGCAACCTATTCCAAACAGAGGTTTTCTTTGAAATTGGAAAACAAGAATCCAACTGAGTTTATTTTACAATCAAACAACAGATTTAAAAGCTTTTCAACATGATTTTCAACAACAACATCTACAATTAAAATTTCAAAAGCAACTAATTTTAAAGACATGAACCTGGTTTTTTTGAGTTTGCGAGGAGAACCAGATGGTGCCCAAATTCCTGCCTTGATTCCAACTTCAGCTCCACCAATTTTCACAGCTTCAATCCAAAACCAACAAAATGCAAAAATTCTTCCTCCTCCACTTTCAAAATTTTATGCTTGTTTTTTGACCAAAAAACTTGAGAAGCATTTTTAAATAATAAAGAAAAATTCAAACAAATATCATGCAATCACCCTCATTAATTTATCAAAACAAAATAACAAATATCTTCTTCTTCCCAATTTTTGAATTCAAACATTCTAAAAATACAATTCAATTCATTTTCCTTTATTTTGTTAATTTTCATCCTTTCAATTTTCCCAATTTCACACAAAAATCTATTAACTCCAAAATGGAAAAACTTAATTTATTTCAAATCAATTGATTTAATTATCAATAAACTAAATCTAATCCAAGATTAAATTATTTATTAATAAATTAACTTATTTAATAAATTAAATCACATTTCAACATAAACCAGATGAAGTTAATCGACAATTAAAATACCAAAGCATATATTTTAACCTTTTTCTAACTTGCAATTTTAATTGAAATCAAGACCAAATGAACAACATTAAAGCAACTTAACCTGATTGAAACCTGATGACACATTATGACTAGGGTGACGACTTGGCATGGAAAACCTAGCTACTATCTCCCAATCAAATTTCATTGGGCAATGGACACGCTCAAACCTGTGAAACCAGGTGGAGTCGATGTCTTGTACCTGTCAACCTGCGAACAAAGAGTATATCCACATGCATAAATATATCATAAATAAGGCACACCATGAAGGGGAAATCATGGAATCATAGGGCGCTCACAAGCGAGTGATGCAATATCATCCTCTTCACCAATACAATATTACTAACTGACGTATCTAACGTAGCACCTTAATCAAAAGCATAAAATATCATTAATTTGAATATGCACTTATGCTAATTCAAAACATGCCATAATAATAACATCGAAATATAGTATCATCACATCAAGATACATCACGATAAAATAGTGATCAACCGCAACTAAGTACATAGTCAAAGTACAAACATAAACTAAAACATAAAAAGGAGAACAACATCGTTCGCACAATAGAGAAAAATGTAGGGGTATTACAAATACAATAGAATATATATTATTCTACA
Organism: Sequoiadendron giganteum; assembly: GCA_007115665.2. NCBI lineage: Eukaryota > Viridiplantae > Streptophyta > Pinopsida > Cupressales > Cupressaceae > Sequoiadendron > Sequoiadendron giganteum. The sequence continues at coordinate 556,510,713 of CM021104.1, read as the reverse complement.
TATCATTTTTATTTCATTCATTTCTGTTGTATTTTTTATATTAGTATGTTTGTCCTCATTATGATTAACCTTTTGCATCGATATTGTCATTGTCTTTATTAAAAACTATATCTATAGGTATGTCTCAAGAATACTTGTATAGAAATAACTTCCTATAAGTTGTGTATTTACCCTCCCTCATTTAATATAACCTCAAAAAAATTACCTTTGCAGTTATTTTTTAAACTTATTACCACATGCAAGAAACTACTACCTAGGTTGGACTAAAATCCTCAAAATAAGAATTTTTTTTTAATCTTTTTGTATTTTCACTGTACTTGATAAAAATTCTCCTATAGTCAAAATCAAAAACCAAGAGATTTAAATTGTGAGCTCTTCAACATCAAAATCTAATGATCAACATGTTTCTGCAACCTAAGCACAATCAACCAAAACCATATAGAATTGGTGTTTAGGGTGGAAATATTAGATCCTAACCACTATACATTACAATAAAATCAAAGTTATTCTAAAGCTTTAAGAAAATTTTCCTTAAAAAAGAAGATTGGAGTTATTTTAAATTGAGGAAATGGCTAGAAGAAGCATAGACAACAACACCTTCTTGTACACAAGTTGTAATAGTGATAATACAAATAATATTATGAGGATGATAGATTTATAGTGGGTGGTGTAATTCATATAGAGGTTGAGTTATAGGACAATACTAAGAGATGCATCAAATATGGTGTGCATAATGGCCAGACATCAATTGGAGGAATGACAAATTGAATGTACTCATTAGAAGCCTGTGGTGATATTGAACTTTCTCTAGAACCATTTTTTGTTGTTCTGGCTTGTAATAATATCATGATTATGAGAAACTAATTCATGTGCTCAATCCCCAAATTCTCATACTTAAGCAACATAACATATTTGTATTTCTTATTTAACTCTTTTCATAAAAATACATAGTAACATTGCTATTAACCTATAAAATGAACCATATTTTTGGTTATAAACTCATATGCAATAGAATAATTTTAATATACGTAAACAGTATCCTTCCATTCATATTTTCATAAATAAAATTATTAAGGTATCATCATTTAATCTCTTATTTATGAGCTATATATACTCATTCTCAAAAATAGTCATATGAATCACTTTCTTTTATCAAACATATCAAACTTATTTCAAGCTTATAGATAAGAAAATAACTATTTTAGAAAACAAATAGAATATACCTATTGTTCCACCTATTCACTACAACAAACCACCTCTTTAGAACTCTAGCTTTCCAATGCTTTATCTTCCACTTTCAATACAACTACCCACTTGTTTAGAAATGTTTATTAGACCTCTACTATGTTTCTAACACTATTTTAAAGTTGATATTTAAACTCTAATAGCTCAAGAACAATAAACACAAACACTGGACTTATTTTCTCTACTTGGAAAACCAACCCAAATAATATGCAATATTTTGGTTTGTATAGACAAAAAGACTCTACATTCATGCTTCCCACTACTACCAATTATGGCACCTCTTTATACAAGATTAAAACCACTTTTCTTTTGATGACTACCTCCCTTAAGAGCCATGATGTAAACACTATTTGGATTATTAAATATTAGATTTGAGAGTCTTAAATACCATGCTCTCCATGTTTGTAGAAGGCTGCAAAAACAATTGAAAACAACTATCTAAAACCACACATAGAGTAACTTACAAAAGCCATCTTTCTCGCTTCCAACACAGTAGATGAAAACCCTCCCAACAGAAAAACTTTAGCCTCATCAAACAACTTGAGAAAAAAATGAACATACAATGTGAATATGATAGCTACACTTGAGTCTCCTCACAATAAATGAGAAGATGAAAATAGTAGTTTTTTACATCTCTACATTTTATGGGTTAATGTCTATTGTTTCTTGATGTTTGCACTTTGTGGGTTATTGTCTACTCTTCTCTACCTTTGAATAGTTTTGTGGACCAGTCTTTGTTCTTGACTAGAAGACTTAACACCATAATTATTAATGCCATCTTATGTGATGAGAATAATAAAGACATGTATCAAATAAGACTGAAAATTAGGTCTAAGTAATTATAAAATATCTAGATATAAATCATTAAATCTGTGTACGTTGAAAGAATTTATGTCTATTGTATGGGGATAGAAAGATAAAGCATTTGTAAGTTCATATATATTTTACAACATTTCTCTATAGTTTTTTACATTCTTCCATTCTATGGCTTAATGTGCATTGTTTGTTGTTGTCTGCATTCTGTGTGTTAATGTCTATTCTTCACTATCCTTGATTTTTTTCATTGCATTGACTCTATTCTTGAGTTGCAACTAGCATTAATCGATCCCTCCACCAAGTTTTAAGACTGTTGAGAAAAGCATTACTTGTACTACCTAATCATCTTGAAAAATGATTCCTTCACAATAAAACCTATCAAAAAGAAGACATTTGTAATCTCACATATATTTTACATTGTCTTTTATGTGTTGTCCAATCATTTTCTTAGATTGTTTGATGGGAGTGAAATTTATTTTCATTGTTAATAATGAGCAACACATTATCTTATTCAGTCTTTAAGTAAACAAGAAATACTAACCCATAAACACACTGACACAAACAATCTAACCAAATAAAGAAACAACAAAAACACTCAAAAATAGGAAATAGTGGACATTAGCCCATAAAATGCAGAAATGCAAAAAGCTATGTAGAAAAAGATATAAGAACTTATAGTTGGCTTCTTCTTTGCTTTCAATATGATAGGCATAAATTATTCCAACATACATATTTTTTATGTTTACAGTGATTTAAATATTTTTTATGATGGTCTACTTTATGTTGTTTCTTATCATTTAGTTACCTTATCGATTCATCAAACACTTTGCAATTTTGTTGTTAGCTTTGGATATTATGTCAATCTAGTTACAAGCCCATTTAAATTCTTTTTAGCAGCCAACCCCAAAAAAAAACATTAGTGCATAGACCAATAGATATCAGAGCATGAAAAACACTATACAAAATTAAGACCAATGTAAGAAACTTCCAATCAGAAAATTACAAAAAAAAGGCAAAGTTCACAATGCGCAAAATAATCCCACAAAATATACAAAAAGCCTTATCTTTGCATGGTAGGATATGATAGGCTTATGCTTTCCTAATATTTTTGGCCCTAAACACATGTTCAATCCTATTTTTTGGCTGATAAGCAACATTGTTCATAATAATTGGCCATTGGAAATTGGAATGAATTCCTATACAAAATTTCTATTTATGATTAAGATTGATAGGTGCCTTGTTTTTTTTTCAAGTGCCAATTGCAACTCAAACCATTTGTGATGTATAGGAGTAGATATAAGATCAAGTTCATGGCGTGCTATGATGCACATTTGTAAGTTCAACCCAATCTTTAGTTTTATTCTATATTAACACAACCTATTCTTCTTGCAAGAGAATTGTTTTGGTTAGATATAGAAAATGTATTACATTGTAGTTATCTTTTCCCTGTGTTGTCATTTATAGCTATATTATTTTTTGTATGGTAGGATTTTCTTTCTTTGTGCTTTATCCCCTATTATCATGTTTTACTTGTATATTATTGGAATTCCAATCAAGAAACATATTTTAGTTGGTATTTTCATATTTCAATGAATATTTCACATTTTCTTCTAGTTATACATAAAAGAATTTGATTGTTTATTTCCAACCATTGGTCATAGATTATGTTTCGCTACAAAAATCAACTGCGATTTTTTTTTTTTTAGCAAGGTGTCATATCTTTTGTCCTTTGACATGCATTTTGTCAATATGGTCACAAAAAAATTTGGTAAAAGACACAAGCTATTACAAGAGCCAATTGTGGTGGGAACTTATAAAGAAATTTCAAATTCCTCTCTGACACAATTGATGGAGCTCTACATTTTGCACATTGTTTTCAATAGGAATTTTTTGATTGGATGACTGACATAATACCTATTTTCCTTAATTTCCATTATACATTTTAGTAGCTACACAATGGCTTCATGGACCATTACTTAAATTCTCTTCATAGTCATTATCGTATAGCTTGAAGGCTTTCCAATTTTTGCTTGCACTCGACAATGCTAATGAATTTGCATAATTTGGTTGACTAGAAATATGTATCTACGAAGAACAAGGTCTCTAGTGCAAAAATTAAAACTAGTCGAGAAACTAGGCTTTCAGATGACACAACTTTCCTAAACTGGATAGCATATTAACTAAAAATTAAAATATGCATTTGTGCTTTATTAAATAGAATGAAGTATTTGCATTTGAAGTATGTTGCATGTAATATTGCCATATCAATTCCTTTGCACGACAAATCTATTGTTGATTGCCACTATAAAATTGCACTATGAAAATCCACCTACACTTGCATACAAACATTACATAGTCAATATTTTGTTGGGAAGTTCATACAATTAATTCCAAAAAAACAAATAACTACATTAGAATGCTTCGATTGATGTTGCCATGCAAAAAAAATATCATGACAATGAATGAAGGAATTGTTGACAAACTTGAAATTTGCAATAGTGTCAACAAATTCTACTTGACCACTCTCCTTACCATTTTGAATTTTTTTGCCAAGCTTCATTTTTTTACCCTGGCAACTACTGAAAAAATCAGGTCTCATCAGGTCTACATTTTATGTATTAATTTCCACTGATCATTGTTCTCTACATTCATAATTTCTCGCCCTTCAATAATTGCAGGTGTATTTGACAACTAATGCTATGAAGCTTAAAGTCTCTTGAGCAAAGGATAGTTGCGATTGTTCTCACCAAATGAAAGAACAACATAAATAATACTTTGGTTGACAAGCTTAAAGTCACAAAGACAAGAAATATTCTAAATATGAGTTCATTTCTCATTTTTATCAAATAGGTTGAACTGTAAGTAGCTATTTCCAATCTCAATCATGGCTAGTAGACAAATCAACATTGAAGTTTAAGGTCTACTGACCAGACTATTTTTTGCATTGTTTGCTCATTGCCTCGGGTTGTTTGATGAGACTAGAATTTGTCTCTTGAGAGGGTTTATATCTACTATGTAGCAAGCAACAAAAAGTGGAATTTGTAAGTTCCTTTGACACTATCATTTTTTGCATTGCTTATACTCTTGATTACATTATCTAATGGAAGTGGAATCTATCTATTGGCATTGTTTATGCTATTTTTCTCAAAATAAAGAACACGACACTTGTAAGTTGCTATAACCTTTATTTTGTCGTTTTATGCTTGTTAATATCTCTGCATTGTATCTGCTCGTTCCTACTACTTTTTGCTTCGTACATTTTACCATATAATGTCTATTTTTCATTGTCTTTGAATATTTATATGATTCACTCTTTGTTATTGAATTAAACACTAAACACTATGATTCATTAATGGCACCTTCTTTGTTGCCCACAATTAAGGTTGGAACTAATATTATCTCTCAATGTAGAGATGCAAAGAACTATAAAAAGAACACTATAAAAGATACAGGAACTTAAAAACACGTGAAGCTAGGTTTTTCCATTCTTAATCATTGATAGAAAATAAATTGACATTAATGAATTATGGTGTTCAATATTTAACAACATATGCTAACCCACACAAGCAATCAACACTAGTGAAGAATAGAAATTAACACATAAAATGAAAACAACAACAAACACTAGGCATTAACCCATTAAATGCAAACATGTAAACCACTATAAAAAATTACTATAAAAGACATAACAACTTACAAACACCTCATTTCAACTGACACAAATTCTTATGGCTTCTTAATTGTCTTTTATATACTTGTCCTTTTCCATCCATTCTCACTACCAATGCATAGCATCATAATGAAACCCTTATGCATATATAGTAAATCAATTTCATTCTTTCTCAATATGTTGCAATGCAATAACCATTAATGTCTTATGGTATAAATTTTTTACTTTCCTGCGAAAATAATGATTTGCAATGTTTATTCTTTTTGATCAACAAAGAAAGAGTCAATTGTATTTTCGTACACCTATGAAATCCATGTTTGTTGACAAGGTATAAATCCATGATGTTCGTACCATAAATTCGAAAAAATAAATAACTACATTAGAATGCTTTGATTGATATTGTCATGCAAAAAAAATATCATGACAATGAATGAAGGCATTGTCAACAAACTTGAATTTTGCAATAGTGTTTACAAATTCTACTTGACCACTCTCCTTACCATTTTGAATTTTTTTTCCAAGCTTTGGTTTATTACCCAAGAAACTACTGAAAAAATCAGGTCTCATCAACCACACTATGTTGAAAATCTCTTTCATGTTATTATAGAAAAGAGTCCCTGTGAATATAGTGCACCGTTTTCAATTAAGCCCTTTCCAATAATTCCATATCTTTGATTAGCTACTTGGAGAAAAGATTATTTGGGAGAGCACAACTCTATTTGTACTCAATGGAGGTCATCAAGCTTGAACTAGTGTGCGAATGATGTGGGCTTTATGCAAAAGCATTAATTCAAAACTGCACATTATATTTTCAAGAACTCCTTTCTAGAGTAAATCCAAAGTTCTTTTCAACATATCATATTTGACAAGACCAAACTTTCTCAGTTCCTTCTTGGGAAAAAAACTAGAAGCTATACTGAGTGTCTCCTAAAGTTATGGCTATGAACAACAACTACAAACTCGTTGTGTCCATCGATATAATTGGAGATAAAATTCATGATGCAAAGGATAGTGAAAAATTCCAACTAGTTGAGAATTTTGTGAAGCTCATGTTAATGGATCATTCTTTTGTTCACTATTATGATGAGAAGGTTCTTAACAACCTTCCTATAGTAAAGTGTTTTACTGTTATTTTCAAACCATATTCTATACAGAAGACTGTTTATCAACATAGCCTTCTCTAGATTGCTTTATCACATGTGGGATACATTGAGTCACTATATATGATGCAAAAGCTCCAAGAATGAAGCTTTAGAGTACAAAAAGGTAAAAAATAAAAATGCAATTCCTTATGGCTTTTGCTCAATACAAACAAGAACATAGCCTTTTGATTTTGTGTGAAATTTTTTTTCCATATGCACAAACTATAAACCAATAGCATGGTATTGTTCAAGCTATTATCCTTTTCTTGCAACAAGCTAAATATAATATTCTCAATAGCATTGGATTTGTAGATGGAATACATAATTATTATACTGCAACATACTTTCATGCATTTGCAACTACTTAGACAATAACTGTTGCAATGCAAACATAATTGAATTATGAAACAAAATATATAGAATCAATAACCATTGAGCTATTGTATAAACATATTACTATACACACCTTCAAATTGTACTTGATATCTATAACGCCCCGCCACACAACCCTAGAGGATGTTGCAAACAACTACTTAAACATGCAATTTTTTTTGTTTAAGTACAATTAATATATAATTTCGCTTCCCAATGCAACCATCCCCTAAGATTATGAGACTAAGATAACTTAACAGCCCACAAACAACATAAATGAACCCATAACATTTATCAACCCAAGATAATAAGGACGCATACATTCCATACAAGATAAATTACATCAAAGCATAATAGATAACTTCCCATCTCATTTATCCATAATTAAATATTACAATTACAACTCTCATTCCCCAAATGAGGCAAGTCCAATAAACATAATTACAAATTACATCTTTCCACCTCGATAACATAGAGGGGTAAAATAATACAAGATCCACTGAAAAGAATAAAGCAAGAACTGAAACTGAATGCCATGAGCTCTCCAACTGGAAGTCTCATCCACATGAACATGAAGAAAGCCCAATGGATTTAGGTGGAAGCCACCCAACCAAGTGGAACCCAAAGGCCCACCCCCCATGCTAGGAGATAGTAACAAGGAATCCTAGCCAAGACCATCTACCTCTAGACACAGGCTAAATCGTCACTGAACCAAACTGGCACATCCAAACACACGTACCACACAAGCACATCACAAGTACAAATCAAGTACCACATAAGTACAACTTAAGAGCATCACGAGTACAACACAAGTACAAATCTACATGGTCACATTGCTTCTAGAAATAAAGCAGAACAAGTATGTTATGAGAACCATACACACAATAATCAAATACCGACTATGGTCACATCAGGTATGTTAAGGAAACCATACCCACCAAATCAAATACCAACTATTGTCCTAGACAAAGTGTCATCACATAGCTCGTCATGGGTTATCCTCTAGGATTCTTCCTAGGCTCCGACCCCCACTATGGGTTATCCTGGTGGCCTCTATCAAATTCTCAGCCCCCATACTCACTCATGCAGAATCAAATACCTTTTGTACATACAAGATAGATGACCTTGCCATTCCAGGCCTTCCCACTCATCCCAAGTCTAAATGAGCCCTTATGTCTATGAGTGAGGCATAATTATCTTGATTAGTGAGAAGTACCACCTAATCTTCTAAGTTTTGTTTTAGTTATCACTTGATTAAACCACCCCCATAGGTTATCCAGTTTACCTATTCTGGGCTCTGGCCCCTACGGAATCCACTCTTCTACTTGACAACACACATACCATCCAAACACCAAGGGTACAAAGTGCAGAAACCAAGATAACACGACCACTCCTTTCTCAGGAGACGACATAAGATAAACCATCTCCAACACTAGAGGTAACAACAATAACAAAACCACTCCTTACAAGGAGGCAAAAATTACAAAATCCACTCCTTACACAGGAGGTACAAACCATCCCCGTTCGTAGAAACTGGGCAATAACAATAACAAAATTAATGCACTGTCCAAGGGATGCAAAACAGGGTGACTAACATAATACGACAACCCACATAAAATAAGATCCTCTGTAATGCCCCGCCAAGTAACCCTAAAGGAAGTTGTAATTAATGACTTAAGTGAGCCAATTTTTTTTTTATAAAGTGCAATAACATACACATTCACTTACTAATTAACAACCTCTAAGACGACAAGGTTAGGATTACTTAAACCCACACACATACATATTACATATAACCATAGCATTATGACCTTTATGAAATAAACATCATACACCATGAGAATACCACATAACATAATAAGATGAACATCCAAAATACAATCTCATAAACATTAACTTAATCCAATAGTTACATCACTCATTTCCAGAATGAGACAATAGTACAAAAGTATAACAATTACATAATTTCACCTCATAAACATAAGAGGGATAAAATAACTTATACAAATAGAAATATTACAATGCAAGAAAATACAAGAACTCGAGCCGTCCATCTGGATGTCTCGCCACCAAGTACTGAAGATCAATGGGGACCCAATGGTTTTGGTGCATGTTCCATCCAACCATGTGGTACTCGAAGGCCCACCCCCCATGCTAGGAGATAGTAACCACATAACATGGATAAAGATCTACAATCACTAACCAAAGGCAAACTCATACTGACATAACCAAACAAATGAACTAAACAAGTACATCTCAGGTACAACACTGACATTGCTTCCAGACATAAAATAAACTAAGTATGTTCAGAGAACCATTCATGTATACAAATACCAATCACCAAGGGAATCTCAAGAGCATACAACCTAAGAATCATAACCACTCCATCTCAAGGAGGAAACAAATATAAGAACTCACTCCAAACATTTTGGAGGCAATAAAACACATAGTCCACTCTTTCCTCAAGAGGCAACAAAGATGAACCCATCTCCAAACATTGGAGGTAACATCTATAACAGAACCGCTCCTGAAAAGGAGACGCACATTACAAGAACCACTCCTTTCTCAGGAGGCAACAAGATGAAACCACATAACAAGGTCACTTCATACAAGGAGACACAGATCCCATAATCCACTCCTAAACCAAAGAGGTGCAAACATCCCCGTTCGTGAAAGCCGGGTACTAACTGAAAATACACCATGCACTACACAAGGGAAGAACAACTAGTTGACATAAAGATTCGACAACCCTCATTCACTAAGTTCTTCTAGAAGTCTTATAATTTAGGACTAACACTAAATCCCAAAACCCACAATGCAACTTGATGACATAGCAACAAAAGCATTCAAATCATAAATCAAATCTAATATTTGGATTTCCTAAATCCATACTCATTCAATAGGTAGTGTTGACAAAGTCAAAGACATGATAACTAGATCATCTAAAATAATCATAACCCCTATTTCCTCTTTCATTATTGAGAATCTAAAACATTTAAACTTACTTCTCTTTACTGAATACAGAGAATTAAATCATTCAAAATAATCATGAGAAAGTTACTACTTTTGGATATACTAAATCCATATCTCTTTCATATTCCATTTACAATGAATTAATTGCTCTAATGGAAAGAAAGCAAATTAGGATAACTACTTGCCTCATCAATATAAACAACTTCTTAATTTACTTTTAAATCAACACAAAATCATGCAAGTAAACTCTTTCCATTTTCTAACCAAATCTTATATTTCATTCAATTTCCTATTTAGAACATGCAATCACTTTAACATAATAAAATATTGTTTCTCTACCCATTTACCCATATACACTAATCAATCCATTTTAAATCTCTATTCAATAATATATTGCATGCATCTTATTAAAATAAAATACGATAATGAATTTACACTTAATATATACATATATGCTCCATATTATATAGACACCAAATATATATATTAATAAATTTAATTACATATATTCTTTAATATTCCATTCACAATGATTAAATTGCTCTATGAAAATAAATAAAACATAATAAATATTTGTCTTTTCAAATATATTCATTTCCTAGATTTATTTCCAATACAACATAAACTATTGCCATTACTATATTCTATTTCTATCCAAAACCTATATCTTTTCAATTCTCTATTCAAAACATGCCATTTTATCAATGTATAAAAATAACTCTTGGCTTTTCTATTTAACCACGCATTCATATTATTTCCAATTAAATCTCATTAATTAAACAAACATTCAAATATAAATACTTCTACAATTCTTCAATATATTTAAATATCCTTTTTTCTTAACAATTCGACCATGCATTCAAAACTTATGTTTTAAAATCTTCATGCAAAGCTAAATTACATGCACTTAAATAAAACAAGGTAAATACTGATTGAAAATACTCATGGATATATATACCTCTCAATATATTTTCTTCAATCATATTAACAAAATAAATATTTTCTTTTATGTCAAGTAATTACTTCCATTACAATAATATCTTTCTCTATACATTTTCCATACATACTAATCATTGAAGGAAATAGAAGAACTACATTTGGATATTCTAAATCCATTTCTTATTTCATTACGTAATTCATTATATCAATAAAACTGAATTAAAAATTCATCTGTTCAGATAGGGGAGAAATTACACTAATATTTAATTCTCTAATTGCTCTTAACAAAATAAGTATTTTCAACTATAACTCAAAATATTTCGTTTTAAATCAAATAACCAATTGCCCTTGAAATTAAATCATTATAAAATTAATCAAATTAACATTTGGTCTCTTCCATAACTTATTGTGTTAAAATAAGATCAATATTCGGACTATAACCCAATATCATATATATATTTTTTCAATTAAATCAAATTAATAATTGGACCTTTTACACATGAATTTAAATTCCACAATTAAATTTTAAATTCTGCATTCTTCAAATCAAATATTTAACTCCTTCAATTAAACTTTAACATACCATTTTAAAATAAACAATAATTTTCCCATACGTTTATAATTTTAATTCCACTAATCTAATATACAAATTTTATTTAAAATAATATAAATAGATATAATACTTTAATATTATAAATTATAATATAAAATATTATTAAATAATATTTTAATATTATAATAACAATATATAAAATATTAATATTTATAAATATCAATTTATTATTATTTTATTGTCAAAACAGCCATGGGAAAATAACTTAACAACAGTCTCATGTTTCAAGCATAACTCAAAAACTATGATCTAGGTATTTGTGATTTTTTTACAGGGATAAGAAAATTTCAAGGTGCAGAAACCCTTTAAATTTCTTGACAACCCAGTTTGTGAAAGTGGAGTTATATGCGACGCAACCGAACCATTTTACCTTGAAAAGTATAACTACCTGCGGATTTTAAAATCCATTTTTTTAATAATAAACAGAGGGTTTCATTTTCTAAAAACATTCTAAAAAACATTGCTCAATCTCTATGTTTGAATCCAAAACAAAATAATCGATTTCCTCAAAAAAAATTAAATTCAACTAAGGTTTTCACAATTTTCACTCAAGAATTTTCACAAAGCAAAAGTTGCAAATTTATTTGATTATTTTCTTCTAACAAAAAATTTGTTTTCTAAAATAGATTTAACAAACAAATTTTTAATCACTACTATTTAAAAAAAAACAATCAAGAACAATAAAACAAAAAGAGGAAAACCTGGTACAAGAAGCTACAAGAAAAGATGAATTTCTGCTGCAAGCCTCCTCCAAAGATTTCCTGAATTTTCTTCAATCATCCAATGAATCCAATCCAAAACCCAACAAATGCAAACAATCTTTCCTCCAATCAATTCTACAATCAAACTTTCTTCAAACCCTTCATTTGTGCAAATTTTTCCAAAATTTCTTCTTTGCTGTAAAAATGTATTTTCTAAAGATTTTTTCTCTCCTAAAATTAAAACATGTATTCTTTATAAATCAAAAAATACCTAATATAACCCTAATTCACATTACATGCAAATTAGATATTAATTTCAATTTCAATTTTTACAACCCTAATTCACATTGCTTGCAAATTAGATATTAATTTCAATTTCAATTTCAATTTCAAATTTTGAAAGCCCACTTTGAATTTAAAATGCAATTTCAAATAATAAATTAATTTCCAAAGTTGAAACTCATTTCCCAAATAAACATTTATTTACAATTTCAACCCCCAATTAAATTTAATTGATTAAATAAATTAAATATAATTAATTAATTCTAAATATAAACTTTTGTCCACATTGCATTATTTAAATTAAACAATCATCAACATGATTTAAATGCAATTATTCTAAATATCTATTTCCAAATCAAGAATCCTTCAGAATTAAATAATATTAAAGCAAGACCGACAATGACTTGACACACACGACTAATGACACACTAAGGTTAGGGTGTAGACTTGACACAAGTTACCTAGCTACTACCTCCCGTTCAACTTAACCGTTGGATTGACGCGTTCGAACCTGTGAAACCAGGTGGAGTCGATGTCATGTACCTGCAATCCTGAAACCAAGTAAACAACATGATACAATATATTCAGGATATAATACACACCGTGAAGAAGGAATTACGGATTCATAGGGCGCTCGCAAGCGAGTGATGCGAACCCGTCTTCTTCACCAATACACTCATCGAAACTGACACTTCCATCATAATTCCAATAGTCTCATAATAACATCTCATGCTAACTCTACAACATCATTAATCCATAATGCATGTGAAACAATAATTA
>CM021104.1:556444135-556490456 GCA_007115665.2 Sequoiadendron giganteum | reverse complement strand
AGGAGGGGGAAGGGAGAGAGAGAGAGAGAGAATTAAAAGGGGGAAGGGAGAGGGGAGGACAAGAAGAAGGGGAGAGAGATGGAGAGAGAATTAGGAGGGGGAAGGGAGAGGGGAAGACATGAAGAAGGGGGTAAAGAGAGAATTAGGAGGGAGAAGGGAGAGGGGAAGAGTGGAAGAAGTCGAAAGATGAAGAGAGGGAGAGAGATAATTAGGAGGGGGAAGGTAGAGGGGAAGGAGGAGAGAGAGGGAGAGCGAATTAGGGAGGGGAAGGGAGAGAGGAAGAAGGGAAGATAGAGGGAGAGGGAGAGAAGGGGAGAGAGAGAGAGGGAGGGGGGAAGAGGGGAAGAAGGGGAGAAATAATTAGGAGGGGGAAGGGAGAGGGGAAGAGGGGAAGAAGGGGGGAGAGAGAGAGATAGAGAGATAATACGGAGGGGGAGGAAGAGGGGAAGGAAGAGGGGAAGGAGAGAGAATTAGGAGGGGGAATGGAGAGGGGAAGAAGGGTAGAGAGAGGGAGAGAGAATTAGGAGGGGAAAGGGAGAGGGGAAGACATGAAGAATGGGATAAAGAGAGAATTAGGAGGGAGAAGGGAGAGGGGGAGAGAGGGATAGATAGAGGGAAAGGGAGAGATAGAGAGAGGGATAGATAGAGGGAAAGGGAGAGATAGAGAGATAATTAGGAGGGGGAAGGTAGAGGGGAAGGAGAGAGATAATTAGGAGGGGGAAGGTAGAGGGGGAAGGGAGAGGAGAAGAGGGGAAGAAAGGGAGATAGAGAGAAAAAGAGGGGGGAAGGGAGAGAGAGAATGAGAAACATAGAAAGAGACATAAAATTTGGAGGCAGAAGGGAGAGGGGAAGGAGGGGAGAGATAATTAGGAGAGAGAGAGAGAGAGAGGGGAAGAAGGGTTTGAGAGAGGGAGAGAGAATTAGGGGGAAGGGAGAGGAAGGGATTTTAACGCCCTGCCACGCAACCCTAGAGGAAGTTGCAAACTACTTAAAGAAGCTAAATTTTTTTTAAGTACAATGAACATGCAAGTACACTACCCATTGCCAACAACCTCTAAGGTTATGAGAAAATTTATATAGAACCTCAACAAAAAACATGAATTAAACCAAGACATTCATTTACTTAATAATTTAAACTCAAACATTCCAACTAAGATAGTTTGCATCAAGCATAAAAATAACTTTCCATTTCATTAATTCACAATTAAATATTTCAATTACATTTCATTCTCTGAATGAGGCAAGTCCAATAAATAAGTATAAATACAACTCCCACCTCGATAACAATTGAAGGGTAAAATAATACAAGATCAACCAAAATGAAATAAAGCAAGAACTGATACTGAAATCCACGAGCTCTCCAATTGGAAGTCTCGTCCACATGAACATGAAGAAAGAACCCAAAGGATTAGGTGCACGCCACCCAACCAAGTGGGACCCAAAGGTTCACCCCCCATGATAGGAGATAGTAACAAGGAATCTTAACCAAGACCAACACCTCTAGGCACAGGCTAAATCATAATTGTACCAAATTGTAACAGCCAATCACATGAACCTCACAAGAACAACACAAGTATAACATATGCACATCACAGGTGCATCACAAGTATAACTCAACATGGTTACATTGCTTCCAGATATAAAACAGATCAAGTATGTTGCGAGAAGCAGACACATAGAATCAAACACCAACCATGGTCACATTAGGTATGTTACATAAACCATACCCATAATAAACAAGTACCAATTGTTGTTTTAGACAAAGTGTCATCACACAGTTCGTTATGAGTTACCCACTGCGGATCGTCAAAATGGTGGCCTCAAACCGATCATCGACCCTCATACTTACTAATGTGGAATCAAATACCTTTCATACAGACAAGATAGATGACCTTGCCATTCCAAGCCTTCCCACCCATCCCAAGCCTAACTGAGCACTTGGGTCCATGAGTGAGGCATAATTATCTTTTTAATGTGAAGTACTACCCAAATTTTTAAATAAATTGATTTAGTTATCACTTAATTACACCACTTCTGAAGGTTACCCAATCTTACCTCTTTCGAGCTTTGGCCCCAAACAGAAGTCACTTTTCTACTTGACAACACACATAACATCCAAACATCAAGGGTACAAAGTGCAAACAACCAGATAACATGACCTCTCATTTCTCAGGAGGCGGTATAAGTCAAACCCTCTCCAAACACTCGAGGTAACAAGGTAACAAAGTCACTCCTTACAAGGAGGCACAACTCACGTAATCCACTCTTAATCCAAGGAGAAACAAACCATCACTGTTTGTGGAAACCGGGTAGGTAATTGATAACTTCCCATGCACTACCCAAGGAACTCACAATAGGTTGACAAACATACAATGACAACCCACATAACATAAGATCCCTCTCTGGAAGACTTAACAACCCTTCTTACCATTTTTCCCTAAGGCAATAACATAAGAGATTACTTTTTAAACAAATAGTTTAATCAAAATTAACTCTACTTCGGATTTCCTAAATCCACATCTTTCATTTACATTCAGTACTTAATAGCCTTAAGACAAATGAATTAAATATTGTCTCTTTAAAACGAAGGATAAAATTCAAATCAAATGTTTAATTTCACTAATTGATTCAATGGTAACAAGTGATCATTTATCTTTCCACGTTTCAGAATATAGCGTTTAGAAATTACAATAGTTTTATTGCAAAATAAATTATTAAATAATTACGATGCTAAACACATTTCCTCTTAACATTCAGTAATGTAGTACATTAGATAACCTGAATTAAATATGCCATTTCAATAAGGGAGAGATTAATACTAATCATTTTGTTTCCTTATCAACATTTAAATACATGATAACATACTGGTTTATCATCTAAATCAAAATACGTTGTTTTAAAATAAATATTGTTTCCTCATTTTAATAAAATCATTTAAAAATAATTATCTCATCTAATTAAACATATTCCTTAAAAACAAATATACTGATCTAACAAAATTTAATCTTTAAAATCAATATAATATTTTGTCTATTATAGTTTAATATGAAATTTTCACAATTACCTTTAAATCTTGTCAACATATTAATATTAATATTATAATATAATAATACAAAAATTATATATATCATAATAATAAAATATATATTAATATATATTTTTTTGCTGATTAAAAAAGTGAAGTTTTTCGGTCCGTGCGTTGGTTCGGGTCATGCGCCTTGACTGGTGCCGCACGTGCCATTCACTGGGCGACGACTGTGTGAACAGTCATCCCCACTGTTGGAGGCGGTTGTGTGAACATCACCTCCAACAGTGTGGTGGTTGTTCCCACAACACCGTGGGCGAAGGGGAGAGGGTAGCGGTGGCGGCGTGAGAGGGGAGGCTGCACTGGGCGCGACTCCCTTCCCACGTGCCTCTCACGGGGTGCGGTGGAGAAGTGAGCCCCCAACGACCCCCAATCCCTTTTTTTTAATTTTATTTAAAAAAAAAAACAACAAAAGAAATAAGGGTTTCAAAACCCTGTGGAAATTTCCACGATTTGCCTCGGAAATGAAATTTTTAAAACCATTTTTTTGATAGCATAACCTCATTATATATATATATATATTTTTTTATATTTTCAAGAGGGATTTCCAAAATTAATTGAGAAATACATAAAATGATCATTGTTAGGCAAGAACACCAATTTTCTTGAGAACCCTCAAATGGAAACAGGGGTTTAAGAATTGAAACAAAATTTGGCATGAAGTTTTCACCACAATACAAATCTTGAGTTTCCCAAAAAGATTTTCAATAACAAACAAATATATAAATATAATTTTCAAAACAACTAAATTTACAAGCATGAACCTGGTTTTCTTTTCTTTTGAGTTGGGAAGATCCAAAATGGTATTCAACCCCCAACCTTGCTTCCAACTTCAATTCCATAAATTTTCACAACTCAAATCCAAAAACCCACCAAATTGAATAATTCTTCCTCTCTAATTCAATCTTTTCCAAAACTCCATCCTCTCCAATTGTGAAGAAAAAAATTCCATAATAATGAAAATTCCCCAAAAAAATCCATACAACAATTCATAAATTTCTGAAAACAGAATAGCCAAAATATCTCAATTTTTGAATTTTTTGAATTCAAATTTTCAAAAATGAAATTTAATACATTTTCTTTTAATTTTTTTCATTTCTCTCAATAAACAATAACTTCAAAATAAATAACTTACTTATTTCAACATCATAAATTTAATTAATTAATAAAATAGATTTAATCAACGATTAAATTATTTATTAATTAAATTAAATTAATAATAAAATAAATTATATTTTAACATAATTCCAGATTAAATTAATATCAACTTAAACGCATTAAGCCATTCAATTACCCAATTTAATTTGCAATCAAATAAAATCAAGGCAAGATGATCAACAAAAAAACAACATAACTTGACTAACACTTGACGACACACTAAGACTAGGGTGACGACGTGGCACAAAAGCCTAGCTACTATCTCCCAATCGAATACTGTTGGGCATTGAACACACTCCAATCTGTGAAACCGGGTGAAGTCGATGTCCTGTATCTGTCAATCTGAAAATCAAGTAAATATCAACATATAATATAAACAGCATAAAATACACACCATGAAGAGGAAATCTCGGAATCGCAGGGCGTTCACAAGCGAGTGATGTGATACTGTCCTCTTCACCAATACAATGTAGCTAACTAACAATTTTAACATAGTAATATAATTCAAAGCATAAAACATTTTTAATTCGAACATCTATAATGCTAATTCCATAACATGTTATAAAGATAACATCATATTAAAATACCATCACATCAAAAGATAACATTAACGTCATTTTATAGATAGCGCTCAAATAAAAGTTGAGTACCACAGTCAAGGTACAAACAAAAAGTACAACATAATAGAGAATAACATCGTTCGATCAAAAAGACAAAACGAAGGGGTATTATAGGGAGAGAGAGAGGGGGAAAGAGAGAATATTTAAATAATATTTAAATATTCTTTCTTTAGTATAATATATTATATATTATACATAATTCCGTAAGAGATTATCATAAATTATAAATTATATATTGAATTATAAACTATATTGTATATTCTCAACTAGATATATTAAAATAAACTATAAATTATTTATTGCAAATTTTTAAATTATATATTAAAAACTATATTAGATTTTTTAAAATTATATATAAAATAAATCGGATATCTGATTTGAAAATTGTAATTTTTTAAATAATATATTAAAAACTATATTAGATTTTTTAAAATTTTATATAAAAAATCGGATATCCGATATGTCTGACACAAAGCCTACTACCTAGGGATTAGGCTCGGGTTTGCTTTGGAATTTGGCTAGGACATGCCAATCCTAAAAAGTCAACACAAAAACGTGTTTAACAACTTACTTTGCTTTTCTAGACTTCGCCCATGTGGTTGATAACTTTTTTTTTACCCTAAATTGATACAAAAAAGGTTTTTAAAGGAGATTCTCAGCTTTCTAAAAATATAAATTGTTCTTTATTTTGAATTTAATAAATAATTATTATTCATTTTCTATTTGAATTACAACTAAAGTCCCGATTGATAGGTTGATTGAAAAATATCTATATCTTTCAAACCGTATCACATTTTTTGAATCCAAAACATGTGTCACATTCTATGTTTCGCATATTATAGGATTAAAAAAAAAATGAATTTCATGAAGTTTTGACCAAGTTAAGGTGGTCAGACATACGAGTTTTTATATTTTTTAAAAGTTGTAATAAAAAATTCATAATTAATTATTTACTTAGAAAAAAAATACAAATAAATATGCATCACATCGAGACATGAGTCCTCTACTTATATCTAAAATATTATCATTTTATTGTGGTTAGGGTGGTAAAACAGATTCCTTATTTTTTCCCTGAAATTTAAGTACTACTGCATTGAAATTTTAATTTTTTTCTAAATAGATTTAAAAAATATATATATATCTAGTAGTTTAGAAATTATATTCAATTTTCTACATATTCTATTCTTCACATTTTTGAAATAATATAGATAATTTATTCAAATTTTTACGTCAAGTTGCCTAACTCTGATTTTTCTGAATTTTCATTGCCACTTAAGAACCTATTTTTTCCATGATGATCCTGCACATACCCATTTACTTTGTATATGTGGGAAGTGTGTGTTTGAAAACACTATGTATGAAATCTGTTTTAATTTTAACAACAATTTTGTTTGCCTTTTTATTAAGGCATGCGTAAGTTTAAACTCTAGCATTTTTTTAATATATGTTTGAAGTGTGAAATGTGTGTTTGAAAACACTATGTTTGAAATGTGTTTTAATTTTAACAACCATTTTGTTGTCTTTTTATTATGGCATGTGTGTGTTTAAACTTTAGCGTTTGCTTAATATATGTTTGAAGTATGTGTTTGAAAAAACTTTGTGTGAAATACGTTTTAACATTTGCAACCACTTCAATTGTATTTGTACTTTGACATGTATGTAGTTTGAACTTCATGTGTATGAAGATAATACTAACTTTGATGCTCACTTTAGTCTGAAGTATGTTTGAACTTTGATATTCACATTTAATGTGTTTGTATTTTGACATGTTTGAACTTAAGCGTTCACTTTAGTGTGTTTGTACTTTGATATGTTTGAACTAATTTAATGTATCTTTAAACTTCAGCATTTATTTTGCATATGTGTGAAGTGTGTGTTTGAAAACACTATGTGTGAAATGAACAAATATTGTGTGAGATGTGTTTTAACATTGACAACCATTTTGTTGTGTTTTCACGAAGGCATGTGAGTGTTTACTTTAGGATTTGCTTGATATATGTTTGAAATGTGTGTTTGAACAAACTTTGTGTGATATACGTTTCAACATTGACAACCATTTCAATTTTATGTGTAGTTTGGCATGTGTGTGTATGTTTGAACTTTCACATTCACTTTGTATGAAGACAGTACTAACTTTGATGCTCACTTCATGGTATATGTTTGAACTTTAGTGTGAAGTATGTTTGAACTTTGATATTCACATTTTATCTGTTTGTATTTTGACATGTTTGAACTTAAGTGTTTACTTTGTGTGTAGTTGAAGTAACTTTTTGTAAAACATTTTTAAATTATGCATGTGTTCACTTTAGTGTGTTGGTACTTTGGTATGTTTGACCTAACTTAATGCATCTTTATACTTTAGCATTTACTTTGTATATGTGTGAAAGGTGTGTTTGAAAACAATATGTGCGAAATATGTTTTAATTTTAACAACCATTTTTTTATTATGGCATGTGTGTGTTTAAACTTTAGCATTTGCTTAATATATGTTTGAAGTGTGTGTTTGAACAAAATTTGTGTGAAATATGTTTTAACATTTGCAACCACTTCAATTGTATTTGTACTTTGACATGTGTGTAGTTTGAACTTCATGTGTATGAAGATAGTACTAACTTTGATGCTCACTTTAGTCTGAAGTATGTTTGAACTTTGATATTCATATTTAATGTGTTTGTATTTTGACATGTTTGAACTTAAGTGTTCACTTTAGTGTGTTTGTACTTTGGTATGTTTGAACTAACTTAATGCATCTTTAAACTTTAGCATTTATTTTGCATATGTGTGAAGTGTGTGTTTGAAAACACTATGTGTGAAATCAACAAATATTGTGTGAAATATGTTTTAATATAAACAACCATTTTGTTGTGTTTTCACGAAGGCATGTGAGTGTTTACTTTAGCATTTGCTTGATATATGTTTGAAATGTGTGTTTGAACAAATTTTGTGTGATATACGTTTCAACATTGACAACCATTTCAATTTTATGTGTAGTTTGGCATGTGTGTGTATGTTTGAACTTTCACATTCACTTTGTATGAAGACAGTACTAACTTTGATGCTCACTTCATGGTATATGTTTGAACTTTAGTGTGAAGTATGTTTGAACTTTGATATTCACATTTTATCTATTTGTATTTTGGCATGTTTGAACTTAAGTGTTTACTTTGTGTGTAGTTGAAGTAATTTTTTGTAAAACATTTTTAAATTATGCATGTGTTCACTTTAGTGTGTTGGTACTTTGGTATGTTTGACCTAACTTAATGCATCTTTAGACTTTAGCATTTACTTTGTATATGTGTGAAAGGTGTGTTTGAAAACAATATGTGTGAAATATGTTTTAATTTTAACAACAATTTTATTGTCTTTTTATTATGACATGTGTGTGTTTAAACTTTAGCATTTGCTTAATATATGTTTGAAGTGTGTTTAAACAAACTTTGTGTGAAATACATTTTAATATTTGCAACCAGTTCAATTGTATTTGTACTTTGACATGTGTGGAGTTTGAACTTCATGTGTATGAAGATAGTACTAACTTTGATGCTCACTTTAGTGTGAAGTATGTTTGAACTTTGATATTCACATTTTATGTGTTTGTATTTTGACATGTTTGAACTTAAGTGTTCATTTTAGTGTGTTTGTACTTTGGTATGTTTGAACTAACTTAATGCATCTTTAAACTTTAGCATTTATTTTGCATGTGTGAAGTGTGTATTTGAAAACACTATGTGTGAAATGAACACATATTGTGTGAAATTTATTTTAACGTTGACAACCATTTTTTGGTGTTTTCACTATGGCATGTGAGTGTTTACTTTAGCATTTTCTTGATATATGTTTGAAGTGTGTGTTTGAACAAACTTTGTGTGATATACGTTTCAACATTGACAACCACTTCAATTGTATGTGTAGTTTGGCAGGTGTGTGTATGTTTGAAGTTTCACATTCACTTTGTATGAAGACAGTACTAAGATCGATGCTCACTTTATGGTATATGTTTGAGCTTTAGTGTGAAGTATGTTTGAACTTTGAAATTCACATTTTATGTGTTTGTATTTTGACATGTTTGAACTTAAGTGTTTACTTTGTGTGTAGTTGACATAACTTTTTGTGAAACATTTTTAAATTAGGCATGTGTTCACTTTAGTGTGTTTGTACTTTGGTATGTTTGAATTAACTTAATGCATCTTTAAACTTTAGCATTTACTTTTCATGTGTGTGAAGTTTGTGTTTGAAAAGACTGTGTGAAATGAACAATTATTGTGTGAAATGTGTTTTAACATTGACAACCATTTTGTTGTGTTTTCACTATGGCATGTGAGTGTTTGCTTTAGCATTTGCTTAATATATGTTTGAAGTGTGTGTTTGAAAAAACTTTGTGTGATATACATTTCAACATTGACAACCACTTCAATTGTATGCATAGTTTGGCATGTGTGTGTATGTTTGAACTTTCACATTCACTTTGTATGAAGAGAGTACTAACTTTGACGACCACTTTATGGTATATATTTGAACTTTGGTGTGAAGTTTGTTTGAACTTTGACATTCACATTTTATGTGTTTGTATTTTGGCATGTTTGAACTTAAGTGTTTACTTTGTGTAGATGTAACTTTTTGTAAAATGGTTTTAGATTATGCATGTGTTCACTTTAGTGTGTTTTTACTTTGGTATGTTTGACTTGACTTAATGTATTTTTAAACTTTAACATTTACTTTGTATATGTGTGAAGTGTGTGTTTGAAAACACTATGTGTGAAATGTGTTTTAATTTTAACAACCATTTTGCTTGTCTTTTTATTATGGAATGTGTGTTTAAACTTTAGCATTTTCTTAATATATGTTTGAATTGTGTGTTTGAACAAACTTTGTGTGAAATACATTTCAACATTGGCAACCACTTCAATTGTATTCATAATGTGTGTGTATGTTTGAACTTTCACATTCATAGTATATGTTTGAACTTTAGTGTGAAGTGTGTTTGAATTTAGGTATTCACATTTTATGTGTTTGTATTTTGACATGTTTGAACTTCAGTGTTTACTTTGTGTGTAGTTGAAGTAATTTTTTGTGAAATGTTTTTAAATTATGCATGTGTTCAATTTAGTGTGTTTGTAGTTTGGCATGTTTAAGCTAACTTAATATCTCTTTAAACTTTAGGATTTACTTTGTATGTGTGTAAAGTGTGGTTGAAAACATTATGTGTGGAATGAACAAATATTGTGTGAAATGTGTTTTAACCTTGACAACCATTTTGTTGTGTTTTTACTTTGGCATGTGTGTATATTTGAACTTTCACATTCACTTTATGCATATTGTTTTCTATTGTATTGGATTTTAATATTTTATTTCATCATATTTAATGATTTAACATTTTTGTTGTAGTGTGATTATTTAAGTTTTATAATATCCTTCAATTATAATGTAATCAACAATAATTAGTATTGTGTTATTAGAAGGCTCCAATTTAAACATGTTTGTTTTGTGTGATTTAGTTTGAGAATTCATTAATTTTTTGTGTGTGGTGTGATTTACTTATTGTTTATTGTAACGTGGGTTTGAATTTTAGATTGACTTATATTTAATTCATTTTGACATTTATTTTGTATGTTTTTATTTTAACACTTTTGTATTCACTTTCTTTGCATTTATTGTTTATATGAAGTGTGTATTTGAGAGCTTTGGCATACATTAATTTTTTTTTTTGAAATGAATTTCAAACTAGTTTGTTTAGTGTTTTTAGGCACCCCCTAGTTGTGAAGTTGAAGTGTGTGCTTGAACATTGATTTGCTTATAATTTATTGAAGCATGATTTTTAATATTGGTATTGACATTTATTTGATCCATTTTGACATTTACTATGCAACGTGCAAACTAACATTTTGACATTTATTTTGTATGTTTTTACTTTAACACTTTTGTATTCACTTTCTTTGCATTTATTGTTTATATGAAGTGTGTATTTAAGAGCTTTGGCATACATTAATTTTTTTTTTTAAATGAATTTCAAATTTGTTTGTTTAGTGTTTTTAGGCACCCCCTAGTTGTGAAGTTGAAGTGTGTGCTTGAACATTGATTTACTTATAATTTATTGAAGCATGATTTTTAATATTGGTATTGACATTTATTTGATCCATTTTGACATTTACTATGCAACGTGCAAACTGACATTTTGACATTCACTTTGTTTGCATTTATTGTTTATATGAAGTTTGTTTGAGCTTTGACATACATTAATTATTTGTTTGAAGTGACTTTCATTGAACTTGTTTGTTTCGTATGTTTTGACATCCACTAGTTGTGAAGTGTGTGTTTGAACATTGATTTACTTATTGTTTATTGAAGCATGGGTTTGAATTTTGAAATTGACTTATATTTGATATATTTACATAATTACTTTACATGTTTGACATTCACTTTGTTTATATTTTATGCTTGAGCTTTAACATAAATTAACTCTTTGTTTGAAGTGATTTTCAACTTTGTTTAGTGTGTTTCAATTTGGCATCACTATTTGTTTGTTGGAATCATGTTTGGACTATAGTTATTTACTTTGTATGCATTTAATTTTTGAACTTTGGCATTCAATTTATGTACCTGTTTGAATTTTGACATCCTTTTATATTACTTTATCACTATGTGTGTAAGTGATAGAGAGAGAGTGAGAGAAAAAGAGGGAGTGTTTGAATTACTTCATCACTCACTTATACTTGATCTCTTATTGTTTGTTGGTTTGTATGGATGGGTGGGTGTGTTTGAATGAGCACACCATCCACATGACCCAGAGTGTATCCACAACTTATACAAACATCGTCACTCTACCTGGTCATACGCCAATCGGAGAAGGCACGTATTGGTCATATGCCATGTGGCAATGTGTCTGTGGGTCAGCCGAGGTAGGCATGCACATAACACATCCCACATCGTGATACCTCGTGGAGAATACACATGCATGAAATCCTTGTAGCCAGAGGTATACATGGTTAGGGTCTACCCATATGCTACTCGACCAGCATGGTCCAAGCAGCCATGAGGATCCCTCTACAAGTGTTCGAGGCCCCATAATGCTCATCGTACAATTAGACTAACAAAGACAATCTCATAATGCACCTTCACATGTATAGGCACGTGGCATCATATAACACAACATCATCATCATCACTATGTTGGAACATGAGTGGGGTGTGGTATCATACTGCATCATATCAAAATATGTGCAAATACAGTATATCAAAGCATCATCACCAACACTTTGTCGGAACATCAGTGTGGTATGGCATCGTATCTATCACATCATGTCGGAGCATGTGCAGATATACTAAATATATAATGTAATACGATAATATCACTATGGGGCTACCGTGCTTCACCTCTCATACAGACGAGGTTAACTCAACAATGCCAAAACAACATCTCGATGGGCGTCCTGGCATAAATAACAAACCCATACTGTTATACTCAAATATGTGGGGATAAGGTTAACACTTATGGATCAACTATCCTGATCCATCATAAGGGAAAGTAGTGGGTACATTTCCTCAGGATTGGTTGAGTTGATATATTTGTGCCGCAATATGTGTACGCTACACTCCACCCAAGGAACTTGTGGGTGCTACTATCCCTTTGCAAATTGTGGGTTTAGAGAACCAAAAGAAAAATAACTAATTTTGGTTACTCTTATATATAAGTTTCAACCACGTATGGGTTGGCTCTCAATCAGGTAACAAACATACAAATACACACAATGGTATGGTAGATCCCACACCAAAGTGTAACTTTTCCCCATGGATGGGTACCAAGTATCACCATCACATGGATACACAAAGCAAGTACGGGTTTTCACAACACTCAAACAAGATACAGTTATTGGTTTCTAACATTTACAGGGGTACAACTACATACATGATTCCATAGGGACAACAATTTCCATAACCATGGAATATGTAATACCCCTCCGTTTTGCTTCTCATTTCATGTTGTTTATGCTTTGATTGGATTGCAGCTATTGTGATACTGGACACATTTTATTATGATATTTTTGATCATTACTCTTGAGCGACAACTATTACTATGTGATGTGATTATCTGATTTTATTTTTCATGCTTTGATGAATTAATGATGACAGTAGAATTATAATGTGATTATTTATGAGAATATTGTTATGACATTAGTGTCAGTCTTTGATGAGTGGATTGGTGAAGGAGACGGGTTCGCATCACTCGCTTGCGAGTGCCCTACGAATCCGAGATTTCTTCTTCACGGTGTGAATTATATACTGCAGATATTATGTTGATTATTTGATTTCAGGTTGCAGGAACATGACATCGACTCCACCTAGTTCCACATGTTTGAGCGTGTCGATCCAACGGTTAAGTTGAATGGGAGATAGTAGCTTGGTAACATGTGTCAGGTCTACACCCTAGCCTTAGTGTGTTGTCAGTTTTGATGATTGAGTCATGTTGTATCTTATTGGATGTTAAGTAATGTTTCGAAATGTGTGAACCCTTTAAATAGTTCTTTTGAAAATTGCATTGGCTGGAAGAAATGATTATTTTATATTATATTAATGTTATGCTCTTGGTTATATTTAAAATGATTTTTTTTGAAATTAAACTTAAATTATTTATTTAATTAAATTTAAATCTCAAGGGATTAAATTTAGTTAGTAAATAATTGTAAGTGGGCTTATTAAAGTTGAATTATTTAATTTATTAAATTTAAATCCCAAGGGATTAAATTTAATTAATAAATAATGGTAAGTAAGTTAATTAAAGTTAAATTATTTATTTAATTAAATTTAAATCTCAAGGGATTGGATTTAGTTATTAGATAATTTAATAATAATTAAGTAAGTGTATTTGATTGTTAAATTAATTTAAATCAAAAAGGGAATTTGAGAAATTGAAATTTTACTTTAAAGTCAAATTAGGGCCTTTTCAAATAAAAGAGAAAATGAAATTAACTTGTAAATTCAATTCTTGCATTTGAAAGTGAATTAGGGTTACATTAGGTTATTTTGGAAATTTTGAGGAAATGTTGTTTTATAAGTTTAGGGCAGAAAAATTTGGGGATTCTTCTTCCTTCATTTTTTGACAGGCATGAAATTTGTTGGAGAGATTTTGATGAAAGTTTAGGGAATTATTTTCTGGTTGAGGAATTAAATTGAAAGGGGAGAAAAATTCTGTGAAGAAGGTGGAGCTATTGGATAGAAGCTTGCTGGAAATTCTTTGCATTTGGGAAAAGAAATTGTGAAGGGTTCAAAGGAAATTCTGCATCAAGGAACTTGGTGGCTGCAAATAACCAGGTTTTCTTTTATTTCCTTGTTTTATTGTTCTAGTTTAACCTATTTTGTTTAAATGATATGAAATTTGTAAATGGGGGATTTTTCTTGAAACCCTAGGTTAAACTTCAATATTTTGATATTCAGATTTATGTGAGTTAAAATGCAAACCCTTTTAGAAAATTTGTGGAAAAACCGTAGATCAATGTATTAATCTTCTTGTGTTAAAATTATTTGAAAACACCAAGAAAAGGGAATGGTTTCATTTGCTATTCAGAATTTAACCTTTGTTTGAAAGGTTTCAATGTTTGCAAAATTTATTTTATGGTTGTTAACTTATTTTCTTCAATTTCTCTAGAAGAGGAAATTCTAGAAAAAAATTATATATATGTTCATATACATTATATATACCATATTCTGAATATGATATATATAATTTATATAAACATATATATAAATCTTTTTATGTAGTTTCTGTGTAATGTTATTTCGGCCGCCATACGGGCCTGTCTACGTTCGTACCCTACGTACGTATCATACGAATGTTTGTTTGGGAAAATTTTTATTTTTAAAAAAAATAAAATTGATGTTTGTGGGGGGGTTCAGCCCCCCCACTTTTCTTTTGCACAGTGGGTACGCAGTACCAACTGGGCAGTGCGCCACTCATATGGGGGACGCACTGTCCAATGAGGACTGTGGCCCCCATTGACCGGGCCGTTGTACGTATGTATAGCCGGCGCAGGGTACGCCGTTAGTGATGGTACTGCGGACTGCGATAGGGCACGGGGTACATTGTCACATCCGCCTTTGTTATATTTTTTTATTATTTTTGGTTTGTTTAAAAGTTTTGTTTCATGAAAATTTTTACTTATGATTTTTTTTAATTTCGTTTTTTTTTAATTTTTAATTTTTAGTTTATTTAATTTATTTTCAATTTTAATTGTAATTTGGTTTAACTTTTTATTTATTTATATGATATTTAATTTATTCATATATATTATATATATATTCTTTTTATATTATATATTTAAATATATATGATATATAATATATAGGTATATTTTTATGAATATAATTAATGTTATATATTAAATTAGTTAACCTTATTAGAATGATTTTTTTTATATAGTTGATTTATTGAATCAAATGAGAAGGGAGATATTTCTTTTTATAACGAATATTAGTTTTATGCATGAGGTTTCGTTGTGGAGAATATAGTTAAATATCTTGTTAAACATAGAAGCATCCTCCAACTAAACAACTAGTTATAGTTAAATTTATCACTCTCATGATTTGATTCAGTTTAAAAGTTTAAGTTTTGATGAAGAATTATTGTTCAATATAAAGTATAGAATGGAATAGTTCCTCTCTTGTGAGAAACATTAGATTAGGAACATGGTTTTAGAATAACCAAATGTAGTATTTTCATTGCCAATGCATGAGTTCATTGATGTTTCTTTTAATGAGTTTTTTCGTGAATGATTGTTGAGTAGTTGGGTTGTAAAGTCTTCCAGTTAAGCGTGGGTCATTCCCTTGTTAAAATATTGTTTTGATTTCCCTTGGGTAGTGTTACAAGTATCTAGTTCTTCCTAGTATTGGAGTGGACTTCTTTGTGTTTGCCTCCTAGGATTGGAGAGAGTATATTGGTTCAATTCTGTAGCACTTGAGTAACCCTTGGAGTTAGTTTTTTTGTAGTGTGTTATCCAATTAGAAGAGTGGCTTTTGTTAGGGGCCGGAGCCCAAAGAGGTAAACCGGGTAACCTTCAGAAGTGATTTTAACAACTGAGAACTAAAGTAAATATACTTAGCATATTAGGATGTAGTTCACATTAACCAAGATAAGTTAACCTCACTCACAGGCACAAGGGTTTGTTTAGACTTGGGGTGGGTGAAAAGGCTTGGAATGGCAAGATCACTATCTCGTCCTTATGAGAGGTAGTTGATTCCGCTTGAGTTGGTATGAGTGCCGGGATTCGGTTGAGGCCACCACAATTTTCGGAGCCTATGAAGAATGCCCAGAGGATATCTCATGACAAACCTTGCGATGACACTCTGTCTAGGATAACACCGTGTGTTTTTGTTGTGCGTATGTTTTCTTTAACACACTTGATTATATTATGTCTGGAAGCAATGTAACCATGATTAGAGTTTTGACTTTATTGTGTATATGTGTGGTTGAGTCAGTTTGTATCAGCATGAGTCTTCCTTTGGTTTGAGGTGGTAGGTTTCTCGTCCATGTTACTTGGTTACTATCTCCTAGCATGGGGGGTGGTCCTTCGGGTACCACATGGTTGGGTGGAACATGCACCATAACCGTTGGGTCCCCTTGATCTTCAATACTTGGTGGCGAGACTTCTTGATGGACATCTCGCATTTCCTTCTTTTGGATTCTTGCACTTTGTATCTCATAATGTAATGATATTGTTTTACCCCTCTTGGGTATGAGGTGGGCTTTGTAATAATCAGACTTTTGTAATTGTACTCATTCTGGGAATGAGGATTGTAATAGATCTTTTGTAATTGATTTACGTAAATGAATGCTTTATCATATCTCGTTTCTTTCTATGATGTTGAATGTTATTACTTGTGTTTTTTTACTTTCAATGTAGTTTAGATGATGTATGTTAATGGGGTTTTAAGTAATCTCAGTTATGTAACCCTAGGGGATGTTGTCAATTTAGTTGAACATGTGGGTTTAATTCACTTCTTTTAAAAAAAAATTTAGTACGCTTGTTTAGTGAATTGAAACTTCCTCTAGGGTTGCGTGGCGGGGCATTACAAAATACGTATCATAAATTTCCATCTGTAAACTTATATCAGGTTCTTTCACACTACTCTTTTCCCCAAAGTACATCATACTAAGCTAAAAGCCATGAACACGTGATCACTTAACAATTCCACCAACATATTCACAAGGATAATATAGTGAACTCAACATACCCCAAGTACCCAGTGTATGAACTTGGGGCTCTGATACCAAGCTGTAATGCCCCGTCGTGGAACCCAGGAAGCATTACACTAAATAATCAATTTTTTTTTTTTTAAGAACATATAATATCAATTAGTTAAAACAACCAAGCAAAACCACTCAAGGGTTTCACAACAATTCTACTAAAGTAGAACAATAAAAACAACACATCCAAATCTATTTATCTGAAATCAAGAGAATAGTCATTTACAGATTCAATACATCAATAGTTAGACTACAAGTTCTTTTATAAAAAATGGGATTGTAACAAATCTCATGGTATAACAAAGAATAATATAGTGAGATCTCATGTAACATCATGAGTGAGTACAAAAATAAATAAGATCAAGACTAGATGATGCCCACGAACTTGTCTGGTGAACAAATCCATGAACGATGTGCATTTGGGATCTTGCCGGGGACCCAATGGAAGATGTGGCACATTCTTCCCAACCATGTGGAACTTGAAAGCCCACCCCCCATGCTAGGAGATAGGACAAATCCTCAAGACATACAGACAAAAAGGAGAACAATGACACTACACAAGGTCAAAATACATGACATCACAATGACTAAACAACAGATAAAATTCCTGTACAATAATTAAGGTTTTCACTTTCTTACCAACCTTTGCTAGGCTACCCATGGAACGTTTTTCAGGTTTGGCCCCTAGCGAAAGCCACACCTCAAGAGTACAACTCTCAATCTGATAAGACAAAAAAACCAACTTGTAAGCAAGATAATACTTCTTTCCACATAGACTCAAAATAGTTGAGTACATACCAAGACATTGAGAAATCAATAACCCACAGTACAAGCAAGACAAAATTTTCAAGAACAAATTCAACTCCACTCAAGGATATTCAACATGTCTGAAAGTAAAATTCATAAGGGCACAAAACTTGCATGGGACATGTAGACACATTTGATACAACATGAGAGCAATCACCATTCTCTATCCATGAATTCAAAACAACACTAATATTTTAAGCCTCTGGATGATAATATCACAAGCGACATATCTTAACGAAACTAAATTCCAAGAAAGAATAATGTTTGCCCTATTCAGATTATAATTTGATTCACTCAACAACTTTAAATTAATACTTATTCCAAAAGAAAGAATTAAATGTATTAAAATACCTTATCTCAAAACCTTTCAAATATGTGTGTTAAAGTACATTAATAAGGAAGGTGGAAACAACAAATGTGCATTTTTCTTCATTTTCTAATTGCACAACATATATTAACCTCAACCTTACAAAATTATTATATTCCTATATTCATATAAGTTAAACAACACATGTATCATTTGCAAAGTATAAAAATAGAACACTTAACTATATATGCTTCATATTAAAAAATTTAATAATAAACAATAAGTAGTAACGAAGTGTCCAATCTCATTGTTAACTAACACCGACTATTTCCTCCTAACTGGTGATCTAAAAGTTCATAATTACAATTCATAAATAGAACAAGGTCATAATGATGATATTTTAACCATTTAACAAATAAAATAAACACTCTAAATAAAGGATAATATAAAATTATTATATTCATAATCTCACCATATTACTCAATATGATAACCATTATTAATAACCTATAGATACAAATAATAAAACAATATACATCGGTATATCATTAATGGGCTCATTTATTCTGTCCTAGATCAACAAATAAGTATAAATTTATTAATTAACCAACCTCTACTAAAGTCAATTAATACTTGGATTAATATTTATACTCATTGATTAGAACAAACAATCAACCTCAATTCACACATAGAAATACAATAGATCAATTATACTCTTGTAAACAAGAGATTGTATTATGGTAGTCATCCAAACATAATTATAAGATGAGAGTAAACCAATTGCACTTTGTGTAAAAAAAATATAAATAATTGATCTTTTATAACTATGATCATTATAAACTAATGTTAATTAAATTCCAACATTTATAACCTAATGTTAATTAAATTTCAACATTTATAACCTAAAGAAACTCAACAAACATAGATTACCTACTATATAAATAAAACAATCCTAATAAGGAGAGCATGCATCAAAAATTCAACAAGTCAAATGAAGATTTAATTACAAGAGTCACGGGTATACAAGGCTCCACCTCAATCTATGAAGGGTAAGTCGACCTGAGTTAAGTATGAATTGGGTAAGGTCGATAACTCCAATAAACCATGCAAACTTAATGGAAGCAACACTCTGTTATTCCCATGCTCACTTAAACTCTAAGAGACGAGGATAGATCCAGGTTCAGATCGGCCAAAAGTTACAACTAATCAACTACTTACCACCACACTAGACAACTTCCATGAACTAAAGGACCTATTCACAACTGCACTCATTGGAAAGCATGCAATCAGTATGCATGTCGACACACACATAGCAAGAAAGGTAAAAAATGAATACAACCAATAGCATATACGAATCATCACCATAAATTGATAGAATGAAGGCGTACACTCTAGAAACTAATTGCAAGATGGCCCATATATACTATGAAATAATAGAAATACAAAAGATAATAGTGCACAACATCGAAGGAGATCTTCTAACAAAAGCCTCAGGTGGTTATATGCAAGCAAACAACCAAAATAATAAGATTGAGATAGTTGGCCAAGCATTCAATCAAATAGAGTTTAGGATAGATTTTTTTTCCAGAAGTTCCATATACAATTCACCGCTTGGAGGAGTCCTATAAAATCAGATAAAGCAAAAGATTGATAGAACAAGAAGGGGTCAATGCCCTGCACTTTTATGGAAGGAAACTCGACAGTGAAAGAATACTTGGAATATGACAACCGATGGGCATTAAAGGAAAGTCCAAAACAAGGATTGCGAGATATATAAAAATATATAGCCGACTCATTGAAGGAAAGAATAATCAAATACAATACTTGACCAAAGGTGAGATCACAAAACAACCTAGTGATCACAAGATGATTCAATTTAAATAGTTCATAGCAGACCAAATTTTATAGTGAATCAAAATTCTATTGAAGAATCCAAGCATATGACTCGTGCGCGATAGGTGAAAGGCAATCGGGAACGAGTTTCCAACATTGGCAATGTCGAACAGAAAGGATACAGATAGAAACAGGGAGAAATGCAAATCTATACACCTAGCTATGGTCAACCATGGATGCTATGACAATTGAAAAGCCAAAGGAAAAGAAATACCAATGCATAAGGGATAGATGATAGTTGAAATGCTCGAATAGAAGACAGAACAAAAATCCCTCTATGATTAATTCAACATATTGAGAGAGGAAAATACATGATCTTCTCTCACGAGCATGGTAAATTTGGAAAGAGGGAGAATTTCAGAATAATACGAGTACATTTTAGGAAAAAACAATGATCTCCTGAGCACAGATACGACAAGAAAAATTCATATACATGCAAAATATGAATATGTCGACAGAGTCCGAGTGCAAGTAATCATGATAAGAGCTCTATGTGTAGGAAGAACAAGAAGCCTTTACAATACAGATGATCAAACATGAAAACGAACAAAAAAAAAGGAAAACGAAGCATGCACTGAAGCATAGAAACATGCATATGCGATAAAAAATATGATAACCACTTATACTGAAGGTTCTTTAGCCAACACAAGTAATAACATGCAAGACTACGATTCAACAAAATCCATTATAAGTTTCAATTCACCCATACAAGAATTAAAATAAAGGAGTAAACCTGAAATTCCTTCTTGATTCGGTCTGCGGCGAAGTGAAATCCTCAAGGTTCAATCCACAAGACTTTTACAGAACAAAACAACTTCCAGAAATCGATTTTTAGTTTTTTCAAAATAATCAACCCCTAAAAAATACAAAGAACAACTTTCCCGTGAAACAACAACAATTTCTTTTTTCTTTTTAAAAAAAAAATTAATTCCTCCCCTTTTTATTAATCTCTATTCCTATATTATATCATTCATTTTAGGTCACAATGCAAATCCATCACTTTACTGATAATTCACATGCAAATCCTTCTTCAATTAACCTTTTTGAACAACTTGATCAAAGAAGATATTTTGTAACTTTAAATCAAAATTGATTGTTTGACTTTCGGAAACATCCAAATTGCACCAAAAAATCAATTACAACTAATTTATCTTTCATAATCAATATATTTTAATATTTCACATTTAATTCCACAATATTCTGAATTAAGCTTTTAAACTTAAAACATTACAATTAAACATTAATCAACATTACCATTAATTTAATCATTAAATAATCTAAAAAAACATTAAGAAAACATGATAACACGTGAAGACCAACGAGCACTACGACAAACGAACAAAAACATAACATAAGGGTGAGAACTAGTACATGTTCTTTTAGAACGATGGTTCAAGATAGAGGATAAGACTATCTCCCTTCAACGATTCCGTTGGGCCATGGCATGCTTAGACCTGTCATTTGTAAGACATTTTAAATTATGCATGTGTTCATTCTAGTGTGTTTTGTACTTTGGTATGTTTGAAGTAACTTAATGTATCTTGAAACTTTATCATTTACTTTGTATATGTGTGAAGTGTGTTTTTAAAAACACTATGTGTGAAATGTGTTTTAATTTTAACAACCATTTTGTTGTCTTTTTATTATGGCATGTGTGTGTTTAAAATTTAGCATTTGCTTAATATATGTTTGAAATGTGTGTTTGAACAAACTTTGTGTGAAATACATTTCAACATTGGCAGCCACTTCAGTTGTATTCATAATGTGTGAGTATGTCTGAACTTTGACTTTCATAGTATATGTTTGAACTTTACTGTGAAGTGTGTTTGAATTTTGATATTCACATTTTATGTGTTTGTATTTTGACATGTTTGAACTTAAGTGTTTACTTTTTGTGTAGTTAAAATAACTTTTTGTGAAACATTTTTAAATTAGGCATGTGTTGACTTTAGTGTGTTTGTAGTTTGGAATGTTTAAACTAACTTAATATATCTTTAAACTTTAGCATTTACTTTAGTATATGTTTGAACTTTAGTGTGAAGTGTGTTTGAATTTTGATATTCACATTTTATGTGTTTATATTTTGACATGTTTGAACTTAAGTGTTTACTTTGTGCGTAGTTGAAGTAGCCTTTTTTGAAACATTTTTAATTTAGGCATGTGTTCACTTCAGTGTGTTTGTAGTTTGGCATGTTTAAACTAAGTTAATATATCTTTAAACTTTAGCATTTACTTTGTATATGTGTAAAGTGTGTGTTTGAAAACATTATGTGTGGAATGAACAAATATTATGTAAAATGTGTTTTAACCTTGACAACCATTTTGTTGTGTTTTTACTTTGGCATGTATGTGTATATTTTAACTTTCACATTCACTTTATGCATATTATTTTCTATTGTATTGCATTTTAATTTTTAATTTTGTCATATTTAATGATTTGATATTTTTGTTGGAGTGTGAATATTTAAGTTTTATATTATCCTTTAATTATAATGTAATCATCAATAATTAGTATTATTACCAGACCTGTTTGGGTTCGTTTACCGAATCTCTCTCTCCAGTTCTAGGAGGAGTCATGTTGTGAAGCTATTGGCAACTCCATTGGACAGTTCCTAATGGTGGACTCCACTACTCGTGACTTAGGGCATCATACGGTGGCTCAGCTATTAGTAGATTTGGACATCTCCAAACCCCTCCATGGGGATGCAATCTTAATGGTAGAGAACAAACGTTGGATGCAACTGCTGGACTATCACTAACTCATTTGATTACAAAATCTGTCAAAACCTTTCGATGATAGCTATATAATCAGATGTATTGTTGGGCACTTGTGCAAATTTTTATTTTTTAAAAATGTTATCCCCGATGTTCATCGAAATTTCGACGAACCATTTTTTTCGTCTACATTTCGACGAAGATCTTTCGCCGAAATTTTGACGGACCTACAAAGTTTGATTGTGGCAGAGATAAATAAAAATGAGCTCGACTATATTTATTGCGATAGTGTTTTGCTCGATGGTTTTCTTAGGGAAAATCAGAAGAAACTCAAGAAGATATCGCTAGGTTGAAGGTAGTCATTGTCTTTTTCCAGAATTCATTTGTGAAGTTAGATTTGTACTTCCAGGTTTGAAAATCATATTTTAAGGCAACATCTCATCAGATTTCATTTTTAGTCTTGTGCATTTTTAGAATTTCATTTCCAGATTTTAGAACTGACTTCACAAATTCTTTATAAGGGAATTGTTTATAACTGATGGAAAATTCTTGATGGATTTGGACAAAGAGTATATTTGCAAGGTTTCAATTTTAAACCTAATGATCAATTTTCAATAGATTTGGGAGCCATATCTAGATAATATCAAAGGTGTTGGTTTTTTTTTACTATAACTAATTTTATCTTCTAGACACATAGCATATAAAATCTCTGATAATACTGCCTTACAATACCATCAATCTATATTCTAACCCAATACTAATCAAATCCTTATATAAACATAGTCACCTATAACCTCACTCAAGCATTTTAATTAATTCCTTGAGTTAAAGCCAAAATGAGAATTACGCACACCATAACAATGAGATAAACAAAATAACCCTTGATCATTTTATTCAAAATAATAATATATTCATACAATGGAGATACATGACCTTGAAATGAGTAATTTTCATTTAGATGCTATTACTGTCTTGAAAATTAAGTACCCATGAAACTAAAACCTACAACAGAATGACACCAAACCTAAGAATAATATCTTCACTATAATATCAGGCTCTTTACCAATTCACTCTGCAACTTCACTTAGATTCGACCTAAAGATATCTAACTTGCTAACTCGTATTTCTGGTCCTGAAATCCTTCTTATAGAGAAAAGAAGGAGCAACAAGCATCGGACCAGAAATACACCTATCACTAGTCACTTGGACCGCCTTATGACATTTCAAAACTTGGTTACAACAGCTGAGTCTCTGGAGAATTTTCTTGTTCATCCCATCCACTGGAGAATAACTATTGCATTTGCCAAACTTCGAAAACTTGCACCAAAACTGCCACCAAGACATAGCCAAAAAAATTTATAACCATAACCGCTGAGATATTAACTGTTAGTTGTATACTCTGTCCTATTCTTGTTCAGTTAAGTACTTTTCTACCCAGCCTTGATGTTCCTCATCCACTAGCCAATTAAAATTTACTGTAACGCCCCGCCACGCGACCCTAGAGGATGATGCAAGCAACTACTTAAACATGCTAATTTTTTTTTTTTAAGTACAATTAATATACAAGTTCGCTTCCCAATGCAAACATCCCCTAAGGTCACGAGACAGAAACAACTTAACAACCCACAACAATCAACAACATGAAATGAGGCCATAACATTTATCTACTCAAGATAATAAGTACGCATACATTCCATACAAGATAAACTACATCCAAACATAATAGATAACTTCCAAAACCCCATATCCATAATTAAATATTACAATTACAACTCTCATTCCCTGAATGAGACAAGTTCAATAAATAAGGTTACATTTACAATTTCCACCTCAATAACTTAGAGGGGGGGTAAAATAATACAAAAGTAACTGAAAAGAAATAAAGCATGAACTGGATCTGAATCCACAAGCTCTCCAACTGGAAGTCTCATCTACACGAACATGAAAATAGAAACCAACGGATTTAGGTGCACGCCACCCAACCACGTGCAACCAAAAGGCCCACTCCCTCGTGCTAGGAGATAGTAACCAGGAATCCTAGTCAAGACCATCTACCTCTAGACACAGGCTAACATAACTGAACCAAACTGAAACAACCAATAACATGAACCTCACAATTACATCATAAGATTTACACATAATCAATTCAAGCACATCTCAATTACCATGCAAGTACAACATAAGCACTTCACAAGTACAACCCAAGTACCACATCTATACCATATAAGTACACCAAAGATACGACTTAAGAGCATCACGAGTAACACACTAGGACAACTCTACATGGTCACAATGCTTCCAGAAACAAGGCAGAACAAGTATGTTATGAGAACCATACACAATATAATCGAATACCAACAATGGTCACAACAGCTATGTTAAGGAAACCATACCCACAAGATCGAATACCAACAATGGTCACAACAGGTATGTCAAAGAGACCATACCCTTAAAAACAAAGGCTGACTGTTGTCTTAGAGAGAGTGTCATCACACAACTCGTCATGGGTTATCCTTGGGAATCTTCGTAGGCTCCGGCCCCCCACAAGACAAGGGTTATCCTGGTGACCTCTACCGAATCCCGGCCCCCATACTCACCCATGCGGAGCCAAATACCTTTCGTACAGACAAGATAGATGACCTTGCCATTACAGGCCTTCCCATCTCATCCCAAGCCTAACCGAGCACTTAGGTCCATGAGTGAGGCATTAACATCTTTTAGTGTGAAGTTAGTCCTACGCTTCTAAGATTTACTTTGATTATCACTTGTTTTAAACCACTTATAATGAGTTATCCTAGGCACCACTTCGGTGTGCCGGCCCCCGTTATAAGCCACTCTTCTATGACGACACACCCACACACCATCCAAACAAACATCTATAGAACCAAGGTGCAATGAACAAGATAACACGTCCA
This sequence comes from Sequoiadendron giganteum, assembly GCA_007115665.2. Lineage (NCBI taxonomy): Eukaryota > Viridiplantae > Streptophyta > Pinopsida > Cupressales > Cupressaceae > Sequoiadendron > Sequoiadendron giganteum. The sequence goes on along the minus strand of CM021104.1, from coordinate 556,464,723 downwards.
CTCCTTTCTCAGGAGTCGACAAAGATGAACCCATCTCCAAACACTGGAGGAAACATCAATAACAAGACCGCTCCCGACAGGGAGACACACATTACAAAATCCACTCCTTTCTCAGGAGGTACATAGACTGAAATGCACTCCAACGCTAGAGGCAACAGACCACATAACAAGGTCACTCCTTACAAGGAGACACGGATCCCATAATCCGCTCCTAAATCAAGGAGGTACAAACTTTCCCATTCGTGGAAACCGGGTACAACACTAACATAACTTCACGCACTATCCAAGAGAAAACACAACAGTCGACATCACAAGACGACAACCCCCCAACCTCTAGGGTCTTCTGGAAGACTTACAATTAATGACACTTAACCCATTTTCCCAACACATGAACTCAGAGGAAACAATCGTGAAGTCAAGTTGCGAGGAAACGAACTAATTTGGATATATTAAATCCATCTTCTGGAATAACATTCAATAATTCATCGCATTAATAAAACTGAATTAAATAACGGATCTTTTGGACATAGGTGAAGTTAAGTCAAATGTCTCATTCTCTAATTGTTCAATACTTATAAAGTACACATTTATTTCATCCGTTTCGGAAATAGCATTTTAAAATAAATCAATGTTCCCTCTACTAGGTATAATCATTTTCAAAACAATTTAATGTCATATAATCTTATTATTTAAAATAACTAAATTATTCCATCAAACCCCTATTACAAAAAAATAATATCAATGACTTGATCCTCACTACAATATTTTCGTTCCTCCATTAAATTATAATCCTACCATTAATAAATCTGATCTAACCTCGTCTCTTCTAGACTAAAGATAAAACTTAGACAAATATTGAATCCTTAATTGTATGAAAATAATGATGAGATTAAGCAATCACTTCATCAACTCATAAGATGTCGTTTTAAAAATAATTATTCTACTTCGGACTTCCTAAGTCCCCCTTTATTTACAAAATTCAACAGATTGTTGTCACGGTAAAACTGGTTTAATAATGTCATTTTTTCGACCTAATGTTCCAAATAAAAACAATAATGGACTATAACTTAATGTTTCAATTCTACAATTATATTTAAATTAAATCAATGTTTAATCCCCTCAATTAAAACTAAGTCAATTCAATATCTGACCTTTTGGCATCTCAATTTAATTTCCACAATTAAATTTAACATTCTCTAAATTAAATATCTAATTCCCTCCATTAAACTTAAAACATGACTTCAATTAAAATGACCTTTAATTTATATTAAAAACATCCAAGTTAATACCCTGACTTACAATTTAAATATTAAATTAAATCACTTAACTATAAATATATATATAATATTATAAATTATAATATTAAATATTTACCACATATTATATTAAATATAATATATAGCAATATATTAATATTATGACTATAATATTAAATATTATTAATATAAAAGTTGACTATGCATTAAAATCTTATTTTCTAACCCACCCCTAGCCTCGGGCCGCGCGCCATAAAGGGTTAGGGTTGGGCAGATTTCCTTATGTCCGCGGGTTAGGGTTTACCAGGCCGGCATTTTTATTTTGCAGGGCGGTGCTGTGTTTGGATTAAGGTCGGCGGAGGTGGTGACAGGGTGGGGCGGCGGTGGCGACACAGTTGAACCCCGCACAGTGGGCGGCTATGTAAGCACAACCGACCACTGTGTGGTATCGGCTGTGTAACCACACAGCCGACCACTGTGTGGCGGCTAGCGCATTAGAGGCGGCGACGGGAGAGGAGATGGGGGTCGCAGGGTGCGGCTCCCTCCACCCGCCTCCCATGGGAGGTGCGGTGGGGGTTGAGCCCCCAGCCCCCATCCAAAAATTTTAAGATATATATATATTTTTTAATTTTATTTTCACAAATGCCTGCGGATTTTGTAAAATCCGAAACCCCAAATTCTTTTCTTCTATTTTTTTTTTTAATTTTTTTTTTTTTTTTAAAAGACACAGCATGAGCACAAAACCCAAACCCACAAAATATATAAATGAGTAAATATTTGCCTACCCACACTAGAATTTTGCAAATTTGATTGAGAAACAAATTGAGAGAATAGTTCCCAACCAAGAACACAAAGATTATATTTTCATTTTCTTTCCATATCCAACCATAAACAATTTAAAATTTTCAAAGCATCTAATTTCAAAGAGAAGAACCTGATTTTGCAAGAACTTGGAGAAGATCCAGATGATGTCTCGTTCCAGCCTTCCTTCCCAAATCAGTCCCACAAATTTTCATAACCAAATCCAAAAACTCACAAAAGGAAAGGTTTTTCTTCAAACAAATTTCCAACTCCTCCAAAACTCCAAAATTTTCATAATAAAATCTCATCCTCCTCCAAATGAAATAAAAATATCTATTTAACCCTCAAAGTCAACCTTTTGAAAATAACCCTAAATATCTCAATTTCAATTTTGCATTTAAATCTTTTCAAAAAACATAAATTTAATCATTTTCTTTGATTTTTCCAATTTCAACAAATATCCAATTAACATTAATTTCAAAATAGATAACTCAACTTATTTAATCAACATAAATTTAATTAATTAATAAAATAGATTTAATCAAAGATTAAATTATTTATTAATTAAATTAAATTAAATAATAAAATAATTATATTTCAACATAATTTTCAGATCAAATTAATCAACAACTAAAATGCATTAAACCATTTAATTACCCATTTTCCCAACTTGCAAATAAATACGAAGAGAGGGCATGGAACCCAAGGCAACACGACCTGACAACCAACTGACAACAACAAGGACTAGGGTGACGACCTGACACAGAAACCTAGCTACTATCTCCCAATCGAATACCGTTGGGTATTGAACACGCTCTCACCCATGAAACCAGGTGGAGTCGATGTTCGGTACCTGTCAACCTGCAAATCAAGTAATAACAACATATAATGTGAACAACATAAAATACACACCGTGAAGAGGAAATAACGGAATCGCAGGGCGCTCGCAAGCGAGTAATGCGATCCGTCCCCTTCACCAATACCATATCACTGACTAACGAATCTAACATCATTAATATAATCAACATCATAAACATCATTAATTCAATTATCCACTATGCTAATCCAAAGCATGGAATATAGATAACATATGAATACAGTAACATCACATCAAAATACAACATTTGCATCACTTATAGGTAACGATCAAATAACAACTAATTTCCAAATCAAAGTGCAAACAAAAGCGCAACATAATCAAACAAACATTGTTCAATCAAAAGGGCAAAACGGAGGGGTCTTACATTTACCACCTCATTTACTTTGGCACTGTAAGGTGTATACTTTACTGCTACTTGATTCACCTCCCTTTCAAAAGATTCCAAAAATGTGCTAGTATTAATGATTTTATCTATACTACTCATCAACATGTCATAATTTGAGTCATCACAGATCAATTTGGTTTGTGCATTGATGATTTCATCTACCCTATCTTGCCATTGCTGCAGTGATCTAACATTTCCTTGGGCATCTACAATATCTAGTAAAGATGTGTCACTCCAGTCATCAAAACTTTTTACCAACTCTTTAATCCTCCTGTTGAAATCATTAGGTAAGGCCTGTAAACCTTGGAGTGACTTCACAAAGTCTTGTGTAGGCCTTAATTGTTGAGGGCTATTAGCTGCATTTTGAGAATTTCATTTCCAGATTTTGTTTTGCAAGTTCAATATTCTAATTTTAGGAGTCTAACAGTTGGAAATCATAGTAAAATCAGAATTTAATAATTTCTAGAATTAACATTTGAAAGTGTTTTTTGGGGTCATTAACTTCAGACTATCTTCTCATTTGTAGGGGTGGTTGCATGCCGAGTTTTTTTGGTGTAAAATATCATAATTATTATTTTTTGTTACCTGTGTATGATTACAAATTATTGGAGTGTGAGTTTGATATTTTTTGAAGATCTAAATATTCAAGCTTGGTAAAGAAAAATCATGTCAGATAATATTAGTTCAAAATAAAATGAAGTGTCACTTGATAGATTGTGGGCTAGATTGAAAATAAAGGGTTATGGGAAATGTTATTGTCCTTGCAATAATTGCAAGGGCTTAAAGATGAGAAGAATTTTAATCACAACAACTAAGAAATATTTTAGGTAGCATGGTCACATTGAAGGGGGCATGGTTATCGTCCATTGGTAAGTTGTTTATTATATATGTTTATATTGATTGAATTTGTAAATGTTTATATTGTTTTAACATTTTATATATATAAAATCACTTGATCATGATCATGGTTTATTTGTGTTTGTCATTATTATAAAGGTGGGGTGCCCTAGGGCACATGATATGGATTATCATGGCCCAAAGAATATGGTTTTGCAAGCGGAGGAACATGGAGCTGTGAATATCGAAGATGAAGTTAATGATCCTATGGAAGAAGATGATCATGCCCCAAAAAACACAATTGAAGATGATGGTACAAATACATTGATCCATGACACATGTAGTGGCACATCTGATCATGTTGATCGAGATGACTTTGATGATGTTCATGATTTACCTGTACTTGAGAAGGCATATAAACCCCTTTATGAAGGCTCCCAAATAAATCTTCTCTCTGTTGTATTGTTGCTGGTGAACTTGAAGGTTATGAATGGTTTATCCAACATAGCAATCTCATGGATGTTAAGGTATGTCATATATGTCATCTTTTTTCATTTATTTTAATTGTTGTTAGTTCATTGCTAGTAAATAAAGGATGAAGTATGTACCATTAATATTCTTTATATTAAGAAATTATTTTTGTTGTAGATTGATTGGTGAATTTTTGTTACCACCGTCAAATATTTTACCTCGCTCATACCGAGATTTATCTAGCATTATGAAAGATATTGGAATGGAGTATCAAGCAATAGATGCATGTCCCAATGATCATATTATATATCATAAACAACATGAGTTTGCAACAGATTGCCCAGAATGTCATATCAGTAGATATCGAATAGATCAACTAACAAAAAAGGTTCCTCGCAAGGTTCTTCGTTATATTCCCATTATTCCACATATGCAACAACTATTTAGGTGCGAAAGCTTAGCACAATTTATGGATTACCATGCACGAAATAGAGGTGGAGATGAGATTCTTCGAATGCCTGCGGATAGTTCTGCATTTAGGGACATGGAGGAAAAATGGCCACACTTTAAAGAAGAACCTCGTAATCTAAGGCTTTCATTAGTAGTGGATGGTATCAATCCATTTGGAGAGCTGAGATCTATTTACTTGGTGTGACCTGTTTTTGTTATCAACAATAACATTCCTCCATGGATGTCAATAAAGAGGGAGTGCATAATGTTGGCAATGATTGTTCCAGGTAAATTTTTACATCAATTTTATTTAACGTAGTAGCATCTCATTTGTCTTATTTGTTGCATAATGACTTATATGTTTTTTCATTTAATAGTCATGTATATGAATTTATATGTTGTAGTAAAATGTTTATAATAATTATGTAATGTTTATGTTCATTCAACTAGGTAAGTACCAATTTAAAGATATGAATGTATATATTGAGCCTCTTATCGACGAGCTACTAAAGTTATGGAATGGCGTGACTATGTATGACGTATCTAGACCAATAGGACAAAGACAATTTGAATTCCATGCAATGCTTGTATGAACAATTCTTGATGCCCTAGGGCTAACACATTTTTCTGGTATGTTATAATGTTTGACTGCATGAATTTAACGATATTTAATTTTATGAAGTACATAACATGCATGTTTTTTAAATAATCTATTCATTATATATAATTATAAAAATTGACATATTTAATCTAATTATATATGATTTGCAGGTCTTCAAACAAAGGAAAAATTTGCATGTCCAATTTCTGGTCCAAAGATGAAATCTCATCGTTCAACAAGTTTAAGAAAGCAGATGTTTGATGAGTATAGGCACTTACTCCACAAAAATCATAAGTATCAAACTACTGAAAAACATTTTTTCAATGGGAAATAAGAGACTACATCAAAACTACGAAGAATGACACCTCACCTATGGAAGTTGGAATATAATAGAATTAATCGTCAAGGTTATACATTGGATCAAATTGTTTATCTATCATATCTTATATATTTTGAATTTATATTTTTATATTGTGTTGTGTTTACTCATGCTGTAATTGACAATGATTGTCATTATTAATTTGTTTAACTTATATGCTTCATGAAGGTCATCAAGGCATTAATAGTCGGCTTCCACAAGGACTGAAAAGTTATCCTAGACAATTTAGTAGGTTTCCCTACTATGAGCAGCTACAAATTGTGCATTTGTTTGATACAATGCATATCAGAAAGAATATGATAGAAACGTTATGGAAAATATTGGATGCAAGGCATGACAAAGAAAAAATTGTCAAAGTTTGTAGTGACATTCAAGAAGCCAATTATATAATGAAAATTGTCATTCAATTAAATAGCAATGGAGACCAAATTAATATAAGTGCCATTCCTTGGTTATTAATGGAGCAACAAAGAAATGCTATAAAAAAAGTCATACGAAAAATTCAATTTCCCATAGGATTTTCTACGAACATAAACAATATCATAATGAAGAAAGGTGAGTTTGGGTCAGGGATGAAGACGCAGAATTGGCATACGTTCATTAACGTAATTATTTTGGTATATTATATATATATTTGTATACTACATGTACTTTTTAGTGTATTATGTTTACTACTTTTGGGAAAATAATGAAAAGATCATTTTATAATTGTTGCAGTACGTTCTACCTTTATCTCTCCCAGACAACTTCGACAACAATGTCAAGCAAGTTATATATGATCTTTGAAATACATGAGGTAAGTAGCAATATTTGTTCAATTTGTTGTATATTTTTGTTTAATTTTGTTAATATATTTATGCCTTGAATCACTTGTAGATGACTGTCATCTAAAATAATCTGTAAAGAAGATATAAATTATTGGAAGAGAAAAAATCCTCATCTAATGTGTGAAATGCAAAAGTGTCTACCTTTGACATTTTTCAATGCACAAGAACACTACCTCATACACCAAGTTGAGGAGATTGAATTGTATGGACTTGTACACACAAGGTCAATGTGGATGGTTGAGAGACACTTGAAATTTTTGAAGGCTATGGTTAGACAAAGAGCACATCCCGAGGGTTTTATGGTATACCAGACCATGGTGTACATTACTAAATATCTTCCTAAGTTTGCCGCAAAGATCCATGGAGATCGCATTTGGGATCCCAACTCCATTAAAAAATTCAAAGGGGAGTACCTGATGGGGAAAGGTAGATTGAACAAAGTGACAGGTAATTATAAGATGGTCATGAAGATTAATTAGAATATATTTTACATTTGGTTTTTATGTATATTGTACTTATTGAATTATTAATCTTCAATATTCATGAATTATAAATTATGGTCATATACCATGGTAATTAACTAATTATACGTCGTTTGTGAATTTCAATTTTTTTTGATACAGTTGGTCAAGAGTGGGATGCACTACATTTTTACATCACAAATAATCTTGATTGAATGATGTCAACAATTTGGTCGCGCATTAACATGGGAAGGTGTGGCTTCATTGGTTAAAGAAGCTCATCGTAATGGAGATTCCAATGTTACACCAAGGGAAATTGATTTAGCATATGGTTTAAGAGATAAACAGGTATGTATAAATATATTAATCACCCATATTATTTAATTATTTTCAATTATATTGATGTATATATATGTTGATATTTTTTTCTTTGCATACATTCGGCCAAGAATAAATATGTTAATCAACTGACGATATCGCAATAAGTTTTACATGTTTGACATATTGTAGGTAAGACCACAAGGCTATGTGGTGCAATGGTTGTAAATTTCGAATCAAAAATTTGTATGACACGAAGAAAACTTGTGATTTTGGGATAACTGCAGTCTTCCAGGTGACTAATGTTTCATCTAGAAGTGACATACATCCAGAAGTCTCAGAAAATTAATACTATGGGATTTTGGATGATATACTTGAGTGTGACTTTAAGTCCTTCGAATTAGTTTTGTTTGTTGTCCTATGGTACAGGCTATGATTGAATAAAATGATCTGGAGAGAACTGTTATTGAACATGATAATGGATTTACCATGGTTAATATAAGGTATTTTGAGCGAGATGGAAATGAGCCCTATGTTATTCCAAGCCAATGTGAGTAGGTAATTTACTGAGAGGTTCCAGGTAAAGCAGGTTGGTCATATGTTTTTAGAAATGATCCAAGAGGAAGGCCGGTAAAGTATAATGTGGTGGAAGAAGAAGATGCTAAAGGAATAGAAAATGATGTAGATGATGATCAGGATCAACAGTTAGTTGATGATGTGCCTGATGAAGATGTCGAAGAGGAGGAACTAGATCATGATGATGCAGGATTTAATGTTCATTAAGATGATATCCATGTGGATGATGACATTATCAAAACTGATATCAATGATGACGATGATGATATGACCAATCATTACAATGTTGAATCTAGATGGGATGATACAGACAAAGAGTTGGATGAAGAAGAAGATCAATGACATTGAAATGTATGAGTTATGTGATTGTATTATCTATTTGATATTAATTTCTTGATAGAATTATATTTGACTTATGTGGTTACATAATTAATTTATGATGTTTTTAATTTTTATTATATTTGAATTATATTAGAATATGTTCAGTTAACAGATGTAAAAAATAAAATGGATAAACCAAAAGATGAAAGTGTGAGACCACTGCCTTGTTGGGTGTATGGAGTCTAATGAAGATCTATAAAAGTGTAATCTATGATGGAAATAATTCAAAGTGTTTGGCACATAGATGCAGTTTATAACTTGTATAATGTGCAAGTAAATGACTGAAAAACTCTACTTGAGATAGAATGACAATCCTAGTTATGTGATTCTTCTTATTGATCCAATTAATACTCTTCAGTTACTGTGATTGACTAGAAGGGTTTAATCTTTACTTGAAAGAACCAAATAATCACATCACACAAATACAACAAATGTGTGTTAGTAAACTGAATATATATATGCTTGATATATCAATTTAAACAACTGAAAAGCATCAAAATGGAGACAACCAGATAACTATATAATTCCAAAAACAACTGATACCAAGATTAAGCCACAAGTTTAGACATCTTCATTAACTTCATCAAAATTCATACATGCATCTAAGTCTTTTAAAGGAAAGTTTCATTGCAAACTATCTACTGTATCTTTCTCCTATCTGCTTATATCTATTTTACATTATGAAACATATATAAATATATCAAAATTATGAAAGGGAGCATCCTTTGAGAAATGTCTTTTTCTTAACAACAATAACAAACTAGAAATTATGCTATATTAAGCCATAAATAGATGTTTGATAGATAATCTTGGTAAGCTAGCTGCTTGTGTGTATTAGCATCCTCTAGTGCATTCCTTATGGCTATCTCCATTTCGAACATCTTATCATTCTGTTCACATGCATTTTCCATTGTTAAATCATTTCTTGTGGTTGTCTCTAGAATTGTTTGCATCATCATCTCACATTCCTTCATCCATCCTGTGGTAATAGACACTGTTTTACTCCTCTTCGGTTAAGTACTTGTCCACCCATCTCTGATACTCTTCATTCGTTGGCTAGCCAAAATTCACCACCTCATTCACCTTATTATTGTAAGGTGTGTACTTCATTGCAACCTAATTGGATTCCCTTTCAAAAAACTCTAAGAATGTGTTGGTGTTAATTATCTTATCCATACTATTTACCAACAAATCATAGTTTGAATCATCACAAATCGATTTGATTTGTGCATTGATAACTTCTTCTGCCCCATCCTGCCACTATTGCAATGTCTTAAAATTTCCTTGTGCATCAATAAAGTATAGCAAAAATGTATCATTCCAATCATCAAAGCTCTTTATCAGCTCCCTAATTCTTCTACTCAAATCATTAGGTAGGGCTTGAAATCCGTTCACTAATTTTACAAAGATTTGAGTAGGCTTCAATGACTGGGGCTTGTTGTCCACATCAAACCTAGAAGCTCTTTACATAATATCCAGATCATTGGCCCTAGGGATCCATTTCTCAGCCAAAGGAAAAACTATTTCCCGATCCCTATTGATATTTTTTATTCCATCCAAGAAAAAGTAAGACACCAGTCTGTGTCACAAGTCTTCTTCCCTCCTCAAGAGTGATGCCTTTGAATTCTTCCATTAATTTGGCCTTGAACTCATCATCATTCTCCTTCTTTGACCTATTAGGTTTTGATTCTCTCCTACTTTTGCATTTGTTTTGGTACTCTTCTAGTTTCATCCTCCAAACTAGTTGCAAGAATAAAAGAGTCTTTACAAATGCATCATCGTCCAAGAATGCCTTGCAGGCCTCCATCCTAGAATCTTGTACACATTGCCCCTTTACATCCATGTCAGAAAGAACCAATTGTGTTGATCTAGGAGGGGAAGGGATACCAACCTGCATGTCTTGATCAGTCACAATTATCTCATCCATCAAAGTTTCCTGCATTTCCTCAACTCTCTGCCTCTTAGGGCTTAACTCTAATGGTAACACTATAGGATCACCTCTTGGTGGTGAATCTAGATCGAAAATCCTTATCCCTCTAGGTTCTCTGATCCTTGGACCCAGCTGTGATGATGCTTGCATGACTTGTTTTCCCTTCTTATCTGCTTCATCCTCATCACTGTTCACATTCCTCTTTCTCTTGTATAGAGGCATGTCAACTAGTGGCTGATAAGATGGCCTTGTTTCTTCAGGCCTCACATTCGGTCTTTCTATACCAAAATCTAATTCCAAACTAACCCTCTTGGTCATCAAGGTGCCCATTATATATTTAAAATTAGCCATTAAGAATTATATTCTCTTGTGAAATGGAGTAAACTCCATTAATGGATCATATTTTGGATCCATTTTATGTATTATAGCCAACAACTTTTCATATGCAATCCATTTTTCTTTATTCAACTCCTGCCTATTCAAATCAAACTCATTTCTGATTAGGTCCTCAGGAAAGTTGAATTCATATGTAAATTTGCCACCTTTAATTTGTTGTTTGAACAATGCAAAGAATCCCTCAGATTCATGTTGTCTCCTAGGACCATTCCTCAAATTGAAGTCATAAAAAAACTTTTCAAAGTGGACCCATCCTCCCTTGGAACAAACAAAATCAGAAACAACAGTGTAGTCAGGGAACAAAGTCCATTTTCCTTTCTTTGTTAGGTTGTCCTCTTGAATACAACCTAGTTGCCACATAACTTCAGAAAAGCCTATCCTTGATGGTACATTAAAGGGGAGGATATGAGGGGTTCCCTGGAAACCATACACCCTCAAGACAGTTCTTATAGGGTACAAGATGATATCACCTAAATTGTGACACACTTTTAAATTAGGCTTCCTCACCTTCGGTCGGAGGAAGTCATGCAAATCTTCAGGGACTCTTGGCACATTTACCACCAACTAAGCCCATAGTCTAGAGGCAAATCAGTTATCAAACTGCACAAAGCTAGCACCTCCTTTGTTGTAAGACAAATTTGCACTCCACACCTATACCGGTAACCTTTCTCCATTCACCTCGTCTCTCAACTCCATTTTTTATGAGAATAAAATAAAATTATTGTACAAGAACATATGCATCAACAAGGAGTACCAGAAAAAGGAGTGTCTATATCCCCACATGCAGCTTCATCAAACCCTCATGCATCTTCTCTGACAAGAATGATGCAAAGTCATATACCACAGAGAAGTTGGGATACTAAATCTGGGCTCCCATAAACATGTACACAACTGACATCACATTATTAGGGTTGAACCCTAAAATCAGGCACAATAAATAAAATGTTGTCAGGAAGTGACTAGCAAAACAGCTCAGCCTGAAAGGCTCTTGGTCATTTGGGCTGATAAGAATTGTTGAACTGCTTGCCCTGGCTAGGTGAGGAGGAAGAAACCTCAATCTGAAAAGAGGCTTTAACCTTTTTTACTCATCCTTCATCTCCTCAAAATCTATTTGGACTAAGAAAGGGCTATGGGTGATCCCACAAAGCTGGTTTACAATTTTTGAGAAGAACTGATTTTTGTTGAAATCACATATTTTTAGAATATATAATGATTTAAGCTTTTAAAAGTTTCATATTAAGGATTCCAATTAAAGAGGGTTTGATCAAACCACCTTAGATAAAACCCCCTTGGATATAAACTTACTAGTTTTAAACCATACCTATAAATGAGTCTCCTTTACACCTATCAAAATGTTGATAAAAAATCACTTTTGATTTACCTTTTGGGGTATCAAATCAATTCATTTAAAATTTATATCGAATGATTACAGTAGTCCTCAGAATGAGCTATCCAACGAATATAATTTTAATATGTTTTGATTTTATTATGTATGTGTTTTTAAGTTTTATTAAACATAGGGTTTTCACCACAAAATCAAATTCTTTGTTATGCACATGGGGAAAAATAGTAGATTATAAAAATAAAATTTTGAAAAATATTTTCAGATTGGGTATTGATGTTCTTAATCAATTTTTTTTTTTAAATTTGAATTTTTATACGTACAAAAAAAGTTATGTTGTATATGGTCTGCGTATATCTGAATTGTAATTGGTTTGACTTCAAAACTTGATTAAGGAAGAAATATTTAATAAAACACTATAAAACCAAATGAAAGTGCTAGATATTACAATTAAAAATATAAATTTGAAAATATTAGAATTGTATCCTTCATACAAAAAAATTTATGCTGTATACGGTGAGCATCACTCCTAAAAAATGTTATTTTCTGAAAAAAATTAGGTTTCATGGGAGATGGAAAAGGAAATGTAATATGATTCCAAAAATTTTGAAAAAAATGCTTTTTGAATCTATAGACAAAATGTGACGAGACTCTAGATTGCATTATCTTCAAATTCCTCACAGTTTAGCTGCTATATGTGCTCGAATATGAAGGTTTAGTTAAAATAAATAATTTCAATGTCTAGTTTGGCCAAAAATTGTAAACTACTATTGTGGGATCACCCCTATACTCAGTCAAATAAAAAATCTACCGAATCTCATCTGTATTATGCTTAGCAAAATTCCACCATCATTATCCCTTATGAACCTTGTCATAGGATCATACCGTGCTACCACTGCTTTGAGCAAGTCAACATTAGGGAACACATTTGGCACTGTTAGTTTCCCCATGTCGTATCTCCAGCCATTAGAGAAGGGGTGAGGTAAGTTTCACTAACCATACCATAGCCTAAACATTTCAAGACTAGTCATAGGAATCCTGACATCTGCAATGTTATAATTTCTGCACAGTAGACCTTCACCTAGGGTCTTTCCATTCATTAAAACCAAACCACTCTTCCTGTCATTTGTTGACAATGGGAGTTGATCCAGGAAGTCATCATACAAATTCCTCTTCAAATAATCAACATGGCCAGTGTGCTGCTTCGGTGGTGCCATCTTAAACAACTAGGGCTTCTTTAAAAAAATCAAATCCTCGAAGAAACTAGGGGTACCCATAACACAAAAATACAACACAACGTAACTGTGCAATTCCAATAATTCAAACGAGCCAGTAACCCTATGACAATAATTAACAAAACCCCTTGACTAGCACAATATAAAACTTCACAAAGACACAGTCAAATTTACCTTAGCAGTTTAGAAAATAACTCACGAGATTTCACGCCTTGCAGAAAACTAAACTTCAGGGTGATCACTCGATTTTTTTTATCTCTGGCTCTAAACTGCTTGGAAAATACTTGAATGCTTTTGTGATGAAGATTGAAAAAGACCAGATACTTTATGTTGATTGAATTGAGCCAGTAAATGCCTCGCCCGCCATTAAAGCTCATTTGCATGCCGTACCAACAACTCCAATCACATTTGATGTGAATTTAATTTTCAACTGTCAATATTTTATTTTTGTCAGATCATTGAACGACCATCTTCAAAAGGTCTGACAAAATCTCCATGTCAGCATTGAGGGCCCACCACAGAAGGCAATGCCAAAGGAATACACATGATGCCCACTCGTGATATCAGGATCACTAAACATCTTGCATCTTTGGATCACGCAATGGCAGACAACCGTTGATTCCTACCATCGATGATCGTGTTCACTCACAACAGTCAACAACACCAAACATAAACGTCGAGCAACTTTTTACCAAGATTATAACATCACCGTCGATCTCAAGCACGTGCATCTCACACCTATTTTAGTCACTTTATAACGTATTTAAGTCTGACACAAATATTAAATGCTTTATTAATCCTTTTTCGTCATCAACAACTTGGGACACGTGGCACTCGCTCGTGATATCACAATCACCAAACAACCAGTGGTGATGTCATCATGAGATCGTGAGAAGCGGTCAGGATCAATCATAGGAAGATTGATGGTCATTAAAAACACCCCCTGCAAAATTAAAAAACTATTAAAAGGGAGAAGGGGATATCGCCTAGGACAATGCCAAACGATGGCTCAAAGTTGTTCTTAAAGCACGGGGCACGAACTGACCCAGACTTAAGAAATAATAAAGTTAGGCAAAATATTTAACATTATTTATTAAAAGGGCGCCCGACCTAGATGAGTCTATGGGACATAAGTCATTTTTAAAAACAGGGTAAAAAGTACAGCTACAATTATAGTTATAACCACAATTAGTTTTAGGGATAGAGTTATGTTTACAATCAAGGTTAGGGTTATGTCAGAGTCATAAGGTTAGGGTTATGGGTCAGGGGTTTTCTTTTTTGGCGTTAACTTGTTATTGATGGTGGTCGATCACTTAAGTAGTATTTTATCCCTTTTTGGTCATGACTTTACCAGCCTTGTTTACTCGTCCTTTCGATCTTTTGGCATCATGACTACATTATATTTTAATAGTGTTGGGCTATTGAATTATTTTAGATTAAACCTCTAAATAATTTTTTTGACCTTGAGGGTCATTTCCCCATCCACCTAGTTGGTCCCTTTCTTTATGAATAACCTTTTTGCTTGTGTAGATTGTGTGGCCGTCGGATGAAGTGATTTCAATCTTGACCGTTGCTTGCAGACCTCACAAGGTTTCTACTAACGTCACAAATATGGTGCGAGGTATGCGAGATGCTCCCATCTGTCACATTTGATGGTGGGGACCAGTTTTTCTCACTGATCGATGATGAAGGCTGATGTCGACAGCTATTTCCATACCAACGCATCATGGTCGTTCCTTGTTGACCTCACACAATTAAAACTGCAATTTCAATAATGCTGTGAGGTGTGCAATTTGGTGACATGTGGACTCTGATGCTATGCGCTGATAAAAAAGGTGGGGCCCCTTTTCATGCTGATGTGGTGCCCAATAGGTGAATATCCTGTTTGTTTGGTGACTGGAGGGAGAACGTGGTATTTTCAAACTATTTTGACTAAATCTAAGCCATTCTCCTGGACAACATTGCGATTGATCAACGAATCATATTTAAAAATAAACTAGTATTTTACTATAGCCATTTTATCTTGCGTGAGTGAATAGTAATGGCCGAGTTCGACTTTGCTTGCATAATTAAATGCTAAAATTTGTGAATTACTATTTTCGTGATGTATCTCTACATTGAGGAAGAATTGCTTGGTATCGAGTGAAGAAAGCCGTGGTTATGATTTCTCGATTTCGTTGCCCTAGATGTTCTGTGATTGAAACCATAAGTAGCACGTATGCCATTTCTTGTAAATTCAGAAGATTTTATGGTTGCTTGTTGGGCAATTCATGATTGTTTCCTATTTTTGTTCTTGAAGAATTGATTGAATAGATTCACTTTTAGAGCTTGTCTAGATAATTGCTAGGGATTTTTGAATATTGAAGAATTTTCTGTTAAGGCTAAAGGAGAAAATTATAATTATTTTCTATTTGAAAATAAGCAAACCGTAGTTCGAATTATCATTAGTCTAGTATAAATGGAACCCAAGGCCCAAAGTTCTGGTTCTGAAACCACTACCAGATCTTTATCCCAAGATATTATTGATTTGTTACAACCCTCTACTACCAAGAAGCAGGAGGTAAAGGTTTTGTTCTATGGGCCTCGAATCTTGGAAGGATTGATAGAAAAGTAATGTGCAATTCAAGATGCCAAGTTACCATGCACCAGGTGGTAGTTTGTCATGCCCAAAAAATTTTAGCTTGAAAATGCAACCAATTTTTCTTTTTGTTTAAACATTAAGGTATGTTTTCGAAAGAAGTCTTTATTACAATAACTTAAGTTAGTTAATTATAAGTACTCAAGTTCTTAGCATCCCTTTTTAACCAACCCCAAAATATTTCTACTTTTATCTAATTAACAATACACATAATTATAATCAAGACGTTTCTGTTTTAACCTTCATTTCGACATTAACATTATTATTGTACTAATGTTGTCATTAATGTCCAAGGACGGTGATGTTTATTTACATTGAGATGATTTATGCCACCATAATGACGACGTCTACAAGGAGGATCCTTCTTTAAAGTTGTCATACAAGGAAGTAGGACCCACCTAGCTGATATGATCAACCCTAGTTATAATTTTAAACTTGAATGAAATTCCTTAATGATATTAGTATAGAATTCCCAACCATTGCTATTATCATTATTAATTTTCTATGATAACTTTATGATTATTTCAACTATCATTTGGGCACTACAATTGTTGCCAATATTTTACTAATGCTTAAGTCTCAATAGCATAAATTTCCATATGAGATTTATTATCTATTCCACAAGTTATCCTTGGTGATGAAACACCTTATGGTTTACTCTCAAGTTACTCATTGACCATGCTATTTGCAATTTGCGAATTTGAGAACCTCCTCAATGTAAGAATGAAGTAGTGACCTCTTTTCTAAACCAACATTGCTAAACTTTGAATGACTTTGGTGCCACTATGATAATATTAATAATAAAACTTGTGCAATTGGTACTATAAATACTATAATCCTTATTTATTTCCTTATTAATACTACCCATACCATATGATAAAAATTCCCAAAACATTATATCCTAATTTCTCTTAATATTAATATTATTGTTTATTATGAATATTAACAATTCTCTTTAATTGCAATTATTAATTCTTTATAAAAAAAACATCATTATCTTAATCAATAACATCATATGCCTTGTTTAAAAAACAATCTCTAAATCTTATTTTAAAAATAATAATAATAAATATTTGTCATATAATTATATTTATTATAAATATAAACATAGTATATAACAAATATCTCTTTAAATTTCATATTATAAATTTATATATAATATTTATATCCTATAATGAAATAGCACCAAATTTTATAAAATATAAAATAAGTAAGTATTGTTTCTTGCCCTTTAACCCATACTCATATACAAGAAGAAATAAAATACTTATAAACATCTTGTTTTAAGGTATAATTTAACTAATCTAAGTTTCTTATCTTTTCTTTAGAACTTTTGTTCCATTCTTATTCTCTCTTACGTAGAATGGACTACTCCTTTTCAATAAAAGGTAAAAGAATGTTTTTGTATGGCAGTAAGAATAAATTACATGAAATAAAGTATATCATGACCTAAAAGAATTTTTAAAGCCCTAAACTGCCATGAAGAATACATGGAGAGAAAATAAGTGTGACATAAATTTTTCTTTGCATTTGCGGATCTGAAACAATGATGGTGACAAAGATGGGAAGCAATCTCATTGATATCCAATGACTGATTTATTTATTTTTTTTTGTATGGTGAACAAAATTTATTTAAAGAACCAATCAAGACGTTCTACTCCAGAAGAATACACCATACTTATAATCAATGTTGGACACCAACTTCTATCAGCAATGCTGGCACTAACCTGATACCTCTGATATCAATGTAGATTTATAAATAATGATAGATCTTGCTTGCCCACATGAAAATACTATCAGATATCCTCTCTACCTATAAACAAATCGTATGTATTCATTTGATCATTTGTACATTATTTTTGATCTTTTCATATTTTAATATATGAATATGTTACGAACGCAATAGGAGTTCACGCTAAGGATTAATGGTAGGCATCTTGCTTCAAAAATTTATACAAGTTCAGTCAAACAAATCCACTTAAAAGTGTCAGTGATATTATTGTTTAAGATCTCTGCCAATCACCTACTTATGGTGCTGCATATTGTCAGAGGCTTAAATTATTTTGGCAGTGAATATGCATGGTTAGGTATACCACTGTTGCACACTTCATCTGGTCCATTAATCACTGGAGAAGTCCAAGCTTAATTGTCTGACATAACAAATGCCAGCCATTAATTCTGATAGGAAAAACTAATACTGGTTTTTTTTTTAAATATAGGTTCCACAACTTTGTATTATTATACAGCCACCCCTTTTAATTATCATAGAATTTTGCAAAGCATGGGAGTCGAATCATTCTGTTGAGATTGTCATCTAACAGCCAAGGAGATCAATGCAACAGGAAACAAGTATTGTCGGTTCAAAGCAAGCAAGATTATGGACTTACAACATGAAGAAGAAAGTATTGGTCAAGGCTTACAGATCATTCTACAACGGATCCAAGTGTGGAATGGTCTAAGAAAATTTGAGAGTGCAAAACCATAAAGGAATTGTTTAAGACACAGGAACCTTCTGACATGATTATCCTATATATTCTGCAATTTGTTTTGAGTATCTAATTTTCACATTTTTTGCATCTACGTTGAGTTTTGGGTTTCTTTATCTATTCTTTTTTTTTCTTACCTACTATCAGTAACTTATGGTGTCTGTGATGAACCTTTGCAACATCCCCAACACCCGAATAATGCCTTAATTGAAAAACATTTATATAATGCTTTATTGCTATTGCTTAAAGGAGGTTCGTTAATTGTCAATAATTTCCCATATTCCCTTATACCATACTAAGGCTCTTGAATTTAGGAATCTTCCATATTTAACAGTCATAGCCTTTTCTGTAGAGGGATTTCTATCGCACATCCCCCTATCCCCTTCGGATCACCTTCTATTGAGCTATTTATGTTCTTTGGTTTTTTTTATTTTCATTGGCAACATTTGCACATTACAGCTGTAACTTCCAAACATATAACTCTTTGGTTAAAAATGATGTGGGTGACTTATTGAAGACTATATATGGTATCGGCATATCTGTACTGCCCTACTTGATAATTTTTTCCCTTTTCCAAATGATTCCTTATTCTGACCTGCATAGATGACTATAACTAGTGGCCACTTTCTTTTGTATCCTCACTGTTTCCTACAAATGGTATATTAATTATGAACCATACTTTAAGTGTTAAAATTATTAGCAAGACCTAATTTGGGAATCTTATTCCCCCTTATAAATGGATAAAAATTTGCATGTCTGGTATATATTCTCCTAAACTCTTAATCATACTGCAAGGAGTAGTGGGCAGAGTTTTTATTTATGTTAAGAAGTGAACACTAATCTTTTCATTCATTGCTAAATTCTATGATTCCATTTCTTTACCTTGCTAATTTAATTGAACATATACTTTTCTTAGGTGAATATAATAAATTACTGCAAATCTTAGCTAAGCATTCAAGGAGATCCTTGCTGCAACATTTCTCTAAAAGAAAGAAAAACATTCTTTAGAATGATTATCATGCCAATGATTAAAGATCTCTCTAATACATCCTTCTTTTCTTTATATTTTTGACATAATCCATCATATCCTTGGCTTCAAAACATAAAACACCTTTCTTTAATGTTTAAATACAAAACCTATTATTTTCATGATGAACAAATACCAAACCCTTTCATTTGCTAAACAAGAGATTTTAAGTGGAGGCCTTAAGAGGCAAACTCCAACATTTTTAGATCAAAACTTGAATAAAAATACATGCTAAATGAATAAGGCTTGCTCTCCACCCTACCGTAATGGTGTCATGGAGCCTTGTGGGCTCTAGCCATACCCCCGAGCAAGAAAACATGTTAACCCCAAGATGATGAATGGAGTCTTCTCAACATTAACAAAAATGATAAAATTTCATAACATAAAATTACATGACAATGGGCTCTCCACTCACCATATTCAACAATGAATCATATAATCATGCTTACATCCTACAACAATAGAACTAGGGAGGTTGAAAGTAAGGAAAACTTATCTCTTTTCTTTAGGTGAAGGGATTGAGCTCCTTTATCCATCTTGATCACTATCTTTCCAAAGAGGTGGACTCCTCTCCTCTCCCCATTCTTTCTACCATCTCCCCTAAGTTCTCCATAAGGAGAAGTGGGTAACACCCACTCATTCTTCCTCTCCAAATTATATAGGAGTTTCAATTTGCAATCTTTGGATTGGGAGGTGTAGAGTATGTACCTACCTCCATCAATGAGAGTCTTTTCTTATTGAAGAAGAAACATTCACTTGGACAACCCCTCTATCGTTCTATCCCATCATCCCTTCAAAACTCGTCACTCTCCATAATGAGGACTTTTCAGGGGTCAAATCATGTCCTAGGGGCACTATTGTATGCCTACTTGACCTCTACCATAGTGGTATAGATCCTAGAGGGCTTATTT
>CM021104.1:556408449-556444035 GCA_007115665.2 Sequoiadendron giganteum | reverse complement strand
CTTGTCCCTTTAATGTATCTCTAGTCCTGACCTAAGTGTGTTTTGGGAGGAAAAATTGATTAACTTCAGTAAACATAAATTAATTCTCGATCACAAATAAAGGTTTTCACCTTCATTTTTCTCTCTCCACAAGTACTCAAGCATCCAAGACTTCATAAGCAAGCAAACAAGCATTAGGGTTTACAAGTTATCTCCATTGGAGTTTCTCTTGCATGTTGCAGACCATTAACAACAAAGGTTTGGTAAGCATTTCCATTAAGTTTATCTTTCAATCTTACATTCCTTTTCTTTCATTCATTTGGGTTTAATCACCTACAAAAGGGTTTGAATTAGGCAAACCCCTATTTCCTAACCCCATAAATCTCTTAGTCTTTGCATGTGACTGCAATCTTTTATGTAGGTTTGATGAAGTACAAAGTGTTGCAAGAAGTACCAACATTCTCCTCAAGTCATATCCAAGAATAAAACCATAGGAAGGACAAAAAGACAAGTTGCAAGTCACTTTCGGGAGTTCCAGATACGGGTTACTGCAGAAAAGGAAAACATCAACTCGGACCCACAAAATCAAGCCCTAATTTCTCAGAAAGCTACAAGAGGACTAGGTCACTCCTATTGGCGGCCTTGTCCTTGTGTTAGGCCCAAAAAAGGGTTTCTACATTTTTAGGCACCCATTTCCCCGAAACCTGTTTTGGCAAAGTTTCTCGATTAGAGGACTAGGTCGCCCCACTTGGCGTAAGTGTCCTGCTATCTTCAAAATTTTCTAGAGGTTCCCACGAGCATTCATCTACAACATCAATTTCCCAGGTGCACACATTTTGTCCCCCTCTATTATTTTCCAGAATATAGACATTTTAGGTCATTTTAGAGTAGTTTCGCATTAGCTTAGTTTTGTTTTATTCACATCTACATACATTTAGATTAGTATCATTTTGTACTTTCAAGTTCTAGCCACACTTCACTCACACTTCTCACAACCTTCATCATCTCATCCCTTCCTTAGAATGAACCTACCCATAAGCATATCAACAAAGAGGATTCAAGAGTGGCATTCCAAACCAAGTGCCCTTAGGGTGAAAAACCCTAAGAGCCTAGTAAGGGAATCCTCTTTCCCTTGTTAGCATATAGTTTTGCTGGTTCATCTTTATTGTCTTTGAATATCTTCATGATCCCTTTGGTATAAGGGTTTTTTAGTGGTAAGCCCTTTCTCTATGACCTCTTCAAAAGTATTGGAGCATTGAACTTTTACGTGGAATCCTATTTTTGTATTCATATTTTGGATGAGCATTTAAACTAATTATTTCTTGGGAATATTGTATGGATATTTACTAGTTAATTTTATCCATATTTGTCTTAAGGAGGAAAAAATTTCTCCACTATTTTGTTTCATTATGCATAGATCATTCATTAAGACTTCATGTTTTGTATTATAGGAAAAATTTGAAATGATTTTTTTTGCCAATTCTTCAAAAAAATTAATACAAAAATAGAAGTCAAGAAAACCACTCCATGGAATGTCCTCCTAAGATTCTTGAGAAGAGGTTCATAAGATAAGTATCATTATGCACAACCTCTAAGAAAGCTACACAAAATTCTCTAAAGTGTTCACAAGGGTCTCCCTTTCCTTTCTATTTGCCAAACTTAGGAATCTCAAAATTATTGGGAAAGTATGGCATGGGTATTGTCCTATCAAAAGGATAAGGGCATGTGTCCTCTAGTGTTTATCTCTTCTCCATTGGTCCCATTTGTAGTTTTGAAATTTTTTATTGTAGATCTTGAATCTGTAGAGCCAAATTGATCAGGTGTGTGAGAGTGAGTATGTTGATCTAGTGTTATAAATTGATATGGGGTATGTTGATTATCGACCTTGGGGAAAATTTGGTGATGTATTGTTTTGGTGAATATGTGAATAGTTTTATTGAATGTAGGTGTGAGTGGATATATTAGAGTTAGTAAATGGGTTTGATTTGGTGAATTGTTGTTTAGGGTGTATGATGTTTTGAGTTAGGTAATGTTGGTGGATGTTTTGGTTCGATGGGTTTATGTTGTAATTTTTATGGAAGTGGTTTAGTGAGATAATGTTTTGAGGGGGGCTATGTTGATAGATTTTTCAGCTAGTATGATTAGTTTTGACTAGAATTTGAGGTGATAACATGTGGAGATTGCGATATGGGATTGTAGTTTTGGTGTGTGATGTTATGGTTGATGGGTATGTAGGTATGGATGTTAGATGCAAATGGTTGAGAGATATGGGATGAATATAGAGGTGTATTTTTCATCAAAGTATGGATATTAGAGTTACTGAATGGATTATTTTGTTGATATTACAAATTGACGATAGTGCTTTGATGTTGAATGTGTTTTGTGTTTTCATGCAAGTTGGGTGAAGGTGATTATGAGATGTGATATGGTTGTGATGTTGTTTGTCGATTAATTGTTGAAGTATGGGAAATAGTTTTACTAGATGTCATGTTATATAATGGATTGGTTATTTGCATGTTGTATGTGGGAACTTGAGTATCTATCAGAAGGTAATGATACTTGTGTTGAATTTGTGGGTATCATTGAATGCACGAGATGATGGTAGAAATTTGTTGAGGCATGATATTAGGAGAGTGTGAGGAATAAATGAGAGTGTTTATTATAAGCTGAATGGTAAGGTTGTTACTATGTTGTATGAAGGAGTTGTTTTGTTGTGGCATGGGAGGTGGTATGAAGAAATTGGTTTGTGGTATGATTTCATTGGAGGTCATTTATCCTAAGGTTTTTGATGGATTATTGTTGGTGATATCTTGTATAAGTGTGGTGTCAAATGTAGAAGGAAATTTAGCTCCCTATTGTGCGACTAATATGAATTATTGGTTACAATTATCTGTAAGAAGTGAGTCTACCAATTTCATGGCATTAGCGTTGATTTATGCTTCTACGAACTCCTCGAGTGTTATGTCTCTTAATATGCCACCAATATTAAGAATATTCCTAAGACATAGTAGGAGTGGTTTTTCAAAACCTCTTGATCCAAAAATTTGTGGTAATTATCCTTATGTTTCTTGGAAGGGATCTATGTTTGTAGGCATCATGTTTGGGTCTTGTTAGTGTTGCATTTTTCTCTTGGTTTGAGACATTGTTTGTATAGGAATGTGACAAATTTTTAGGCTTTATGACCTTGATGAATTTGATATCTAGTATGGTGAGACCAAGATAGGTCTAAAGTGTGTCAAGATCTTAGATGATGATTTTGGATTTAGTTTGATATGTTAAATTTGGGATAGACTTATGATTTCAAATTAATAGATAAGGGTGTGACATATTCAAAACTAGAAGTAGATGGAATTATATTCTAATGTATAACATTGATAAGTTAATTTATCCTTTTATTTGAGAAGGAAAGCTTCTAAACAACTAGGATAAATTAGAAATGGATGGATGCAAGATCTAGATAATTGATGGATAGATAAATGGTTGTTGGTTATAGATGAATAATTATGTTTTGATATAGGTTTGATCCTAATTTTCTAAGTTATTTTATGAATGTGATGAAAATTATGAAAGGGTAATAGAATAAATTATTAAATATTGGATTTTAAGTCTCCGGTATGTCTATATTTTGGTAGATTTTAGATCTTTTTTGGTTATCAAATGTGTCAAACTAGGATCATATGCATCAAGGAGGATATAAAAGACATCAATTTATGTGTTTCAAATGAATCACTATACTATTAAAGGTGTCGAAATAAAGTCTAAAGCATCAATGTGTGAAAACTTAAGGTTTAGACTAGAAAAACTAGTTTAAATCCAACAAATTGAAGTATATCAAGTGCATCAATTTCCAAGTCATATGCATTATTAAACATATCAAATATGTTAAATCAAAATTGGATGCACTAAATGATAATCAAATGCATCATTATAACAAAAAATACATCACAATGATAGTCAAATGTGTAATCTCGAGTTTTTAAATTAAAATTAGCTAATGTTTGAATGGTTTTGACTTATTTGCAAGATTAATTATTGACTTTTTTGGAAAGAGATAACAAACAGTAGAGAAGAGTAGTAAATTTACTCTAAGGTATTGTATAGTTATAATATATGGGTCTTCATGATAAATACACTCCAAGAAGTACAAACTAATTATTATTAAAGGAGGTGTATCTTGCTAGTAGAGGCCCAAGCAATAAAATATTGTAGGAACGTGTAGATACACACATTCCACTCTCAAATGGGATAGATACGCCTCTAGTGTTGCAAGTTTTCACCTTACTCCTTCCCTTGAAGGATTTTTACACCCTCAAAATAATTTTATCTCACCCAAGGACGGTACATGTTTGGTAACTTTGTGTATAATCATGTACACTACATACCACTAGAAATAACGACCACTAATCTTAGACTTCTAAAATAAAGCTTTTTAGTGGAATTGGTGAGCAATGATCCTATCTATAGTGCTCGAGATTGGGGTGCCTCCCTCTCTCTTCACCTAATAGGTCTCGATGGATTGAGGATCCCATAATACTAGCCAAACCTTGGGATACAAAGTTTGTTCTCCCCCCTTTTTATATCCCACCTAAAACATGATTGAGTTTTCCCTTGAGGTGATAAAATACCCAAGTGGGCCTCCTAATAAATAAAAAGAAGGAAAAATGTTATTGTTTCTCTTCCCCAGACTTGTACTACCTGCGCAAGGGGAGGGCATATGTAGATAACACTTTATTGTGTAAAAGAAAAAAGATGTGGACTCAAATATATTTTTGATCTCCAAGTTCTTGCTAAGTGTAAGGGGAGGGCATACGTACCCAAGACTCCACTATATAGGAAAAATAAATTCTTTTACCTTTAATAAATTGAAACTTGAGCTATTCTAAAAATCAAAATGCAAGACCCTGCATCAAATATATTAGTAGTTTCAGAGTTTTATCTTTTTCCAATGAAATCCATAGTTGTATAGATGTATTATTTCCAAGAACTCATCAAATATTAGATTTAGCGAAAAACCAAATAACTAAATAAAATATGTAGTAAAAATAAAATATGTCATTGTAAAAATCAAATGTGTTTTTTAATCTATAAATACATTGATTTACCTATCAATTACATCATTGTGATTTTAAAATACATCACTATAAGTTGCAAACATGTAGTTGTAACTTTGAAAGAAATAACCTAGGTCAAATGTGTCACTGTAATTATTAATTGCATCATTGTAAATTCTAGAACTTATAAAACTAATGAGTCAAATGTGTCGATGTAGGTCAATTGCATCACTATGGGTTTCAAAGGTGTTGATTTGCATGTTAATTATGTTGATGTACTATCAAAAGTGGCATTCTAGATTCAACTGCACATCACTATAACCTACAATTTATAAATATTCATAACAAGCTCAATCAATCATTAAAAACAAGGACCTAGGTCCTAATGGGTGTGCCAAAATATCTGACCTAAAAATATTTTAGACTATGAAAGTGAACAATAAAAAAATATCAAATAAACTCACAATATAAATAATAAATCACACCAATAGAACATAAGGAAGTTGCATAATAAGAAATACAACAAACTTGCACATTATTTATGTCTTACACAATAGTCTTAGCTTAGCTCCGCTTTTCTCCTATTTTGTACCTTGGAGAAGGGGGTAATGGTGGTTTCTCTCATATTTTTAGCACAAAGAACCTTGGAATAATATACATTAGGTTTCTTGCAATGAGTGAGAGAATAATAGATGATAGAATAGCTGAATTTATAGATTTCAGGTGATATCAATCAATGGTTAGGATTTGATGAAGGACTGAGTAGATCAATGACCATAATGGTTGAGAGGAATTGATTGGATAGTTAATTGGTTGCATGACCTTAGCTAACTACTTGTATGGATCAGTTAAGAGAATTGATTGAGGAAATAAGTGTGATTGACTATTAGTGAAACAAAAGATGTTAAATAGGGGACTAAATTTGATTGCAAAGTGAACTCAAAGTGAGTGGGAGTTGACAAGTGAGGTGGAAATGCATGAGTAATTAATAAATAATTAAATAAATAAATTATTAATTTTATGTGCAAAGAGGGAAATAAATAAAACAAATAAATTTACTTATTTTAGATAAGAATAATTAATTTTAATTAAATAATTCTTCAATTAATGTAATTTTGGAAAAATATTAATGTTCAAATAAATCAATAAAACAAATGTAAATTACTTAATCAATTTGGAGGAGGGGAATAGATTAATAAATTAATAGAGGAAAAGTGATGAAATAGGTGATTTAATTAAAATAAAAATGAAGGGGGAATTCAAATTTTAAAATATTTTTTTTTTGATAGGTAACAAGATATATTTTATTAAAGATTTAAAAATTAATACAAACTAGCTCCAATATAACACCCAATACAAACTCTACAAGATCCCATCAAACTCTGAAGAAGAACCAAAGAGTTAAGCCCACGACCTAAATTTGAACATCCCATACATAGAGGACTGAAGAAAAATTACTACTACAAATATATTCAAGAATCCTATGGATTTATGAATAGATCACCCAAATGAGGCTTTCTTT
This sequence comes from Sequoiadendron giganteum, assembly GCA_007115665.2. NCBI lineage: Eukaryota > Viridiplantae > Streptophyta > Pinopsida > Cupressales > Cupressaceae > Sequoiadendron > Sequoiadendron giganteum. The sequence continues at coordinate 556,437,483 of CM021104.1, read as the reverse complement.
AACCTTCCTTTAGCCTAGGATCGTAGGACCATAGCAAATTTTTTCTTATTCTCCTTCTTTGCCTTCTTTCCCAATACCATTTGCCACCCATCTTCGATCCTTGCTGCCTCCTTCTACCAATCCACGAATGAAACCCGAGGAGTCCTGTAATGCCCCACCAAGTGACCTTAAAGGAAGTTGCAATTAACATCATAAGTGAAACAATTTTTTTTATAAAGTGCATTTAACATACATATTCACTTACTAATTGTAGGATGGTGAAATCTTACACATTGATTGTATAGATTCAGCCATCCTCATAGAATAATATAACTCATTCCTTCAAACAATTGATAAAACCAACTCAAGCATGCAAAGAAGATATGCAATACAACCTATTCTATGGTGGATTGGTGCCCTCCATGAAAATGTGAGAGAGCCCTTTCCCAATCCTTGATAAGCTTAGTGGTATGATAGACAATGAGATGCTTGAACTCAAGTTGCCTATAGTGTAGATGCTTGGAGATGTGGCTGTTGTAGAAATGAGAGAAGATGGCTTGCATTTATAGGAAAAGTTGATAGAAGAGAGGCCAAAATTAGGCAATGTGGGACTAAATCCCATCCAATAGGATAGAGACACTTGTCATAATGGGATTGGTCAAAGCTTGTGCAAGTTTTGGCCAATGTGCCCATTCAAATTTGTAAAATGTTAATAAATGCATGTTGTTGAGAGTTTTGGGGAGAATAATCTTTGTCCAAAAAAGTCAAAGATGAGAGTTATTGAGGGAAAATAACTCTTTTTAATAAATCAATAAATTGATTTATTGATGCAAGTGGGTGGGTTAGTTAGGAGTTTAGATTTGACTCTAGTTGAGTCAAAAGCTAGAGAATGCTAATCATGATTTAGAAGTCAATTAATTTAGATTAATTAACTAAGGGGATATTAAGAAGTGACATTTGATAAATCAAATGAGAAGAACTTTAAGGATTTGATTAAATAATTTTGATTTATTTAATGAACCTTAGTGAATTAATCAATAAATTGCTTTAATTAATTAATAGCAGAATTTGATGTTAGTTAGAGCAAGATATATGATGTCAGTTTTGCATGTCTACATTTTGCCCCTCTTTGAAGCAATGTACTTGTTGCATTGGTTCAAAGAATGATGTTTTCGGCATCTAAATTAAAAAATTCCTTGGTTTTTCAGGTGCCCCAGTGAAAATAAGTACGTTAGTACATTGCCCCCTCGAGAGATCGAGCGAAAAGATTCAATTTGAGGTGGATCTCGTGACAAAGAGGTTCAAAATGGATGTATGGATTGTGAGACTATATGATCTATATGATAATGATGATGAAAATGAGATGTTCGGAAGATGCTTAGAATAACAAATCTATATTATTTTAAGCATGTTAAATGATTATGCGATGCATGTGAGATGGATGAGATGGATGATGTTGTCCTATAATGATATGACGTGAGTATGCAAGATGAGAGGATGAATGCAACATGGATGCAGGATGGATGCATTGTTAGCATGAAAGAAGGTAGAAGAATGAGAGGGATGAACCCTTGAATCCAAGAAGATGCAGAATTTCAACAAGCCAACTTTATTAGAGATGATGATGAAAGATGATGATGTATTGCTTATCCAGGAATGGGAGATAAAGAGCGTAACTTTCTTTATGTTTGATAACACACATAGGTGCGATGCATCAAGGTATTAAGAACCAGGATGGCATTGCGCCTAGTGTGATGGACTCTAACTCGGCAATCAGATAGGAGTGATCTTGTTCGCACTTGACATACGAAAAACTTGCTAGGACGGACCCAACAAAGAAAGTATTCGCCAAGTTATTTTACAAGAACATCCAACAAGCACAACAGATAAAAAGATAATGATCATTGCCCCATTCCTTTCTCTCTAAACCTGTTTTGTTTAGGCATCATCGAGAGGTCCTTGGAATGAGCGCAAAATAAGATAAGTCTAAAAAGACCACAATAAAGTAAACAAACAAGCTAATGTTCTTCGTACCGCTAGCCAAGGCTAAACTATTGTGGGGTACCTGATGCTTATGTCCATCGTGTGAAAGCTTCATCCTAGGACATGTAGTGATCAGGGTTTTGGTAGGACTGATTGGGTGATAAGCTATTGATACTCCGAGTTGACCAACTTGCTGACTTACTGACTTAGACTTGAGACTTTGACGATTAGGTGTTCACTTTAGAACCTGCTAAACTTGTTCTGACTAACTCACCAAAGAGTGAAAGCGACGATGATTTATTATGAGTGATGACAAACACGGGTGAAAGCGAGATGAAATGGATGCACCATTTTGGTTTTTTCAAATGTTTTGAGGCTGTTTTTGGAATTTTGGGATGTTTTACAAATGTTTTTGGTATTTTCAAGATTTTACAATGAACAGACTAACTTAAAGACCTATCCTAGGGGTCTCGGGAGCTGATCCATAGATTAGCCTTGCCTACGTTATATACGCAGAGACCACGTAGTTCGACTGGTGGTGGACTGACTTGATGAAAAGATGGACAAACAGATTTCCATTTTATTGCCTAAAGGACTGACTTAAGATGTAGACTAGATGGGCAAACGGATTTCCAATGCGACGGATGCCTACAGGACTGACCCAACCGTCTCGGGGGATGATCAAAGATCAGCCTTGCCTACGTTCAAGCTCAGAGATGACGTAGTTCGACAAGGTGAAAGACTGAAAAGACCTAATGATGAAATTTTTGAAGATTTTCTGATATTTCGACATGTTTTTGGATTGTTTGAATGATTTGGATGTTTTTGGTTTTTTTCTTGATGAATTTTTTGAATGTTTTTGAATTTTTTCGCATGATTTTGACGATTTGGATATGATATGTGATGACAATATCAGTGCTCTATTTCGAGATTTTGTTGAAAACCAGGCTTTAATGTTGATCAATCAGATTGATGAATTGATAGTTTGACTAAGTGTGTTAAGTCAAACAAAAGTGATAATGCACTCGTAAATTCCAGGAAGTTGTGTTATCCCAGAGTAAACTCGTACAAAAAGGATAATTTGGCTAGGTGTGTTAAGCCAAACAAAGTGATTATGGATTTGATAATTTGGCTAAGTGTGTTAAGCCAAATAGAGTGATGATAATGAACTTGTAAACCCAAGGAAGTTGTGTTATCCTCGAGTAAACTCGTGCACAAGATGATAGTTTGACTAAGTGTGTTAAGTCAAACAAGATGATGATTGATTGGATTCGATTGATCAAGATTGATGAAGCTTGAGTTAGAACAAAATTGCTTTGATGATTTCATGTGACACAGATGTGCGCATTAGATGCGACTGATATGAATTGCTTGGATTGATATTCGATGAAAGATAAAGCTTGATGAGGAACGTCTTCTTGTCAAAATATGCCATGGGCTAGTGATTTGGATTTTGGATCACAAGTACTTCGACTAATTTGATTTTATGTTTTCCAATGTTCGGATCACTTCATAAGTTGGATGATATACATCAAGATTTATTCTCGAAACAAGATGTAAATATCTGCCCCCAGTGTCTAGCAATGTTTGAATGGCCATGGGTAGATTCTTGGATATGAATGGATATGGATCATCTTGCGATAAGATAAGGTGTTCGAATAGAGGAACGCTCATTCGGATAATGCTTCAAGGCTCAGATAGCATTGGGTAGGATAGGATCAATGAAAATGACCCATGTCAAGATTTTTACCATAAGCAAGTGTAAAGTGTGCACCCAAAATTTTATCAAGATCAAGGTAACTTGGACCTTGGATGCAGATGGATAAAAAATGTGTTGGATAAATGGTTCATGGATGAACGGATGATATGACTGGAATGATAGCTTTATTATGGATGTGATAAGATGCTTTCTCCTGAACTGGTGCACGTAGATGCTCGATATTACACATGATGCTTGTTTGCCAGGTTTTCATCATGGTACCTGTCCAAAGTGCCACCGAAATGGTTTTCGCTAGAGGACGATTTTTTTCTTTACTGTTTTCAATCCTTTTTCTGATTTTTTTGGATTTTTTGTAGTTTTTGATTTTTTTTGTTGTCACCAAGATGCCTGTTTGCCAAGTTTTCATCAAGGTGACCATTTTTTCAGGACATTTTTCTGATTTTTTTGTATTTTCTGAGAGATTTTAAGCTGATGCTGAACCACCTGGTGGTGCTGATGTTGATGCTTCTGTCATAATGTTCCATCGATATCCTGCTTCTAGAAGTTGTCTTGCCAAGATACATGCACTTGAATGCAACTTTTGAGATTCTTGATCTGCTTTGCTGATACCGGAGTTAACTCTGTCTTTGTGCGCCCATCGTGATAGGGTGCCTTCTGAATCCTTATGATGAAGGGTCGTTGCCAACACATGGTCAATGTGAGAATTGGATATCATGCGTGGAGGCGTGGATGGAGTGCGTTTAGGAGTAAAAGATGGATTGGTCGATGGTTTGGAACCTTTGACTCTCCAAACTTGGGAAGATGAGCAATAATGGGTAGATATGGAAGTGTGCATGGAATTTGGACCAACTGCTTGATACACTTTGTATGTTGCTTGAGAAGCTTTATTTTGCTTTTGTGGAAATCTTTGATGGATACTTGCCCCATTTTTATTTTGCCCCATAGTTTCTTTGACTGATGGAGTTTGATAGGGATAATCTTTCTTTGTATTTTTTGGTATCCACTTGTATTTGATTTGTCCAATATGCTTCTTAGCTTCTTTTTCTTTGATACTATTCTGCATGCTTCGATTCAAGTCTTTCTTTTGATGTTGGTCCCAATTCGTGGATGGGGTGATGGGTGGATGAAGATTCGTGACATGATGGGTTGTAGTATTGGCATCAGTTTCATCATAAGGATTCTTCGTGCAACCCATGTTGACGTTTGCTCGAGACAAAGTTGCCCCCAGTATGGTGATAGTATTACTGATATGTTGAGATCCCTTGATTGTTGAATAACCAAGGCCTTGACGCTTAGGATTTCCAAAAGTCTGCACTAGTTCTAGGATACCCTGTTCCTGTAGGCCTAGTCCTCTGCCTTGATAATTCATTTGTTGAAACATTTTATTTGCAATAGGATATGATTTACCTTTGAAACAAGGTGCTAATCCTTCTCTGCTCTGTCGTGGATCTTCAAATGTCATAGCTCTTTCATTGATACGATGATTTTCCCTTACAAAGGTGAGTGATCCACGTTTATAAGTGATAGGATCTTCCATAAGTGGGATGAATGCCTGATTGATATCTTCAACTTGATCTTGTGACATATCAGATTGTAGTGCTTCTTCAAGAAGTGTTGATGCTTCGTTGTCTACACAAAAGTCTTCTTCATGACTCACTTCATAGGATGTTTCTGATTCATGACTTATGTACAAGCCTTCTTCATGATCCATTTCTGATATGTCTCTGCATTTGTCTATATCTTGATCATGTGTACAAATGTTAAGAGTAGGAGACTCTTGTTCGTTGGTAATGATTTGAAGAGTATGAGACTCTTGTTTTTGAAGATCATCCACGTGTCCATCCAAAGAAAGCATCTCATGGGTAGATGGAGGAGTATGTCCTATGTGGATGTGGTCATTATTTGCGGCATCTTGTATAGATAAAAGAGTGCCCATTAAATCATTGTAGTATCTCGGAGATACGAATTCTTGATTTTTACTAATTCTGGAATTGCTTTCACCATGCTTTTGATCTTGACATGGGTCAATTTCAAAGGATGGACTTCTTTCTTGGATATCTTCATTAGGAAGTGGCTCAATATTCTCTTGAATTTTCTGAGGATTTGGATCAAATGTTGAGATAGGGATTCCTTCAATATCTTTAACCATGGGGTCAAAGGATGTCAATATGTTGTTGGAAGGGCCATTGCTAGACCTTGATGGAAGATTTTAATCATGCTTTGGAATATGTTCTTGAGATATGTCCTCTAACTCATTAGGTGATGTAGAGACATTTTCAACATTATCATTGGTCGATGGATCGTAGATTATGTCAATGGGATCAAATAATTGTAACACATCTTGAAATAGATCACTAAAAAGTGGCTCTTGATGAATGACGATTTGATCTATGGATGGGGTAGACATATCTTCAATGTGCTCATTGATGGATTGATTTTGATCATTGTTTTCAACAATTTTGGTGGAGGGATTGTCAATATTCTCAAACATAGGATCAAATGATGTTAATGTTTCTTGGATTGGATCATTGTTGGGTATCATGAGTGAGTTTTGATCATGATTGAAAAGTGACTCTTGGTGTGTGATGATTTGATCATTGAATGAGATGGGAAAATCTTTAATGTGTTCATTGATGGATAGATCTTGATCATTGTTTTCAACAAATGCAGTGGGAATCTGTTGCAAGCTTTGTTGGGCGAGTAATGCCTGTGTTTTCTGCTGAGCCAACAACGCTTGTTGTTGGTCGTGTCATTGCTGTGCCAACAAAGCTTTTTGTTGGGCTCTTTGTTGTGCTACTTCTTCTTGGATTGATTGCAATAGTGCGTAGAATTTTGCTTGCGCTTGCGCTTGTTGGGATACTTGAGCCGCTTGTGCTTGCTGAGCAACTAGCTGTGTAGCTTGTTGGGCTTGGAGTGCCTTTTTGCAGGAAGCTTCTTGAGCGGCTTGCAACATGATGGAGAATGAATTGGTCGTGCTGTGTTTTGGCGGTGGTGGTGGTGGTGGTGGAATGGGACTAGTGTTGATTGTTGGGGTTGCTTGGATAGTTGCCATCTGCTGTTGCGATATCGATGGAAAAATGGGATGATTTGGTATGATGTTTTGATTTGGCATGATAGATTGAAATTGAACATTGTTGTGGTTGGGAATCATATTGCTTGGATTTAGGTAACTTTGAGTTTGCATGGGGTTACCTTGACTTGAATCAACATATGGAGTTGTCAACATATTTCTTGGATTTTGAACAACATTAGGGGGATTTGCAAACATGTCGACCCCAAAGTTTACCAAGTGTGGATTTGAAATGGTCATGTTTGGTAAAGTTGCACTCAATATGTATGGATTTGGTGGGATAATGTTGTTTGGAAAACTCATGCATTGAGCGTTTGGTTGATAGATTTGCAGATTTGGACTTGGATTTAAATCTATCATTGGGAAAGGTGTTCCAAACTTTGGATTAGGTATGCTCATATTTGTTGTACCATTGATGTTTGTATGAGATAAAGCTCCCATGTATGCATTGTACAAGCTTTGAAAATCAAATGGTATTGCAAGGCTTGGATAGTTTGGTTGAATCGAATTGCTCATGATGGATGGATCAAATTTATATTCCATGCTACTCTTGTGTTGAGATCGAGTTTGAACCATAAAATGAAGATCAATTTTCAAGAATGTAAGAGATGAACCTCTAATCCTTTAGATCGGTCTAAACCTTAGGTTCAAAGAAGTGAAGAACTAGGATAATTGAAGGATCAAAGCGATAATGAGGACGAGATAAGCGGAAGATGAGTAATATGGATGAATGGAACTCTTAAAGAACCTTTGAAGGAAATGTTAAACTTTTAGGACTTGATTTGATTGATTCATGATTGGATTGATGGTTTGACTAGATGTGTTAAGTCAAACAAAAGTGATAAATGTAATCGTAAAACTCTAGGAAGTTGTGTTATCCAAGAGTGAACTCCTACAAGATGGTAGTTTGACTAATTGTGTCAAGTCAAACGAGGTGATGATTTGATAATTTGGCTAAGTGTGTTAAGCCAAACAAGATGAACTCGTAAACCCTAGGAAGTTGTATTATCCAAGAGAGAACTCGTGTATAGGATGATGGTTTGACTAGATGTGTTAAGTCAAAACAAGATGATTTGATTTCGCCTAAGAGTTTAGCATAATAGATGACAAAGATTCCAAGAGTTGTTGGTGAGGTGGAAATTTGACTGATTTTGATGGTTGAAAAGATGGATGAAAGTGATGGGATTTGATCCTAGACTTGACCTAGATGACACTTCTTCTTACAAGACCTCGGTGTTGAAGAACACGCTATATTTCCTATGAGAGGAAAGTAAACCTTTCAAACAATTCAGGATCTCAAGATGCTCCTCATTAGCTTTCACACTAAGCTTTTTGAACTTCGATTTTGGGATTTTGATCATGTTAGAAAACACATGTGTAATCAAATTTGTCTTTTATCTTGTCTTAGTGAATCCCTTTTACCAAAAGAACTTGCTTGATTATGTTTTCAAACTGAATGTCTAATGTCTTGCTTTCTTCCTCATCCCACAAGGTCCATTATGTGGAAATCAAAGAAATTAGGGCAAAAGTTTCCTAGGTTTATCCTTACTGAAAACAAATGACGATAGAATTCGAGCACTTAGAAACCTCTAGGGATATGATCCCTAGGGAAAGCAAGAGTGCTTAAATTCATCAAAGGTATTTGTTTCCTCCAAGGTGTTTGAAATTTGAGGCTCATGTGAATGTTCATTTTTCAATGTTTTGAATCCAAGCAAAGTGTTTTTGATTCCAAGCACTTTTACAACCCTAAGATGATGAGGCAATATCTTGTTGGGTTCCCACTTGGATAAATCCAGCTGCGTATATCTTGTGCGAATGGCTAAATGCTTGACCACACTGGCTCCCCTCCACGACACTCACTTATTCGGGTCAGCCAAGCATTAGTACCCATGAATCTCCCATGGCATACTTTCCATTTCCACAACAAGACCGCATGTTATGTGGGGCGGCTTCAGAGGACATGACCTCTTGCACCAACAAGATAGATAAGGTTTTGGCCAATTTCTAAACAAGGGTTCTAATTTGGGCATTCCGTTCGTGGGGGATTATCCAACGTCGGCGAGAGTCCATTACTGTCCATCTCATCGAAATAATCCTCGTGATATTGGCCTTTGTTCCAATATCCACACTTATATACTGGTTGGAAGTCGCTTGGCTTTAGCGTGTTCCCGGTTGGGTCGTTCCCTTGGGTGAGTACTTTTTCCCACAAGGAAGGCCCTCTAAGTTAACAAAAGCGAGCTAACATATCCCGTCGTTCACACAACCTTTGTTTAAAAAACAAAGGGGAGAACCTCCGTGATATATCGTGCTCACACTCACATGTTTTGTTCAATTTTAGATCCCAAATCGAAGTGTGGAGGCAATATTTTTGACAACTTAATATCAAAAAAAAGAAAAACTTTTGATTCTCAAGATCGCCATGAGGCGCGAGAGAAGTGCATACATCTTTTCGATGATATTACTTTGTGAAAAAGATTGCAAAATATGACAAACAGTTGTTCATTTTAAGTCCAAAAAGCAGTGATGAATTCGTTTTAAGCACCAAAATCCAAGTGTGAAGGTTGCCTTGTTCAATTTTAACCAGCTTTGAAAGGATCAAGTCATTGATTGATTTTAAGCCCAAATTGAAAAGTGAATTAGCTAAAAACAGAAAAAAAGGGTAGTAAATGGAAGCGCCAAACAAGCATTAAAAAATGCTTTTCAAGTTTCTATTTGCAAGAAAACCTCCAAGTCCACTATATTCGTCTTCGTTTTCGCTTGATCACAACCTTGTTCCTTTGTCCACCTTAATTTCAACCTTGATGTCAACACCTTTAGTTTCAACCTTGTACCTTCAACCTTCAATTCCTTTGTTTAATTTGGATGCTCAATTTGGATGTCAACCTGTGGAAAGTTCAAAGGTAAAATCTAAGGAAGGAGATTTATGTTGAGGAATCAATGAAACAATACAACACTTTTTGTAAACAATTATACCTTCCATGTAAAGTCTTCATCTAAAATGCAATAGTCCTAGTGTTAAAAAAAATTAGATTTTATGTAACTCTAAAAAATAAATCAGATTCTATGTAAATGATAAAATGTGGAGAACTTTAAACTTATGAGTGCATGAGCCTATCAAAAGTTTTTAACAGTGTTAGTGTCGAAATTCCTGCTTGTTATATCCTTGATCAGAGCAAGTCACAATTTTATCTGAGATAACAAAATTACACACTTTCTTACTTTTGTAGAGATAAAGCCACAAAATAATTTCAAATCCCAAATGGTTAGTTATAGAAAAGTGACACCAATTCCTCTTAGAAACTTCAAGAAATTAACAGATGGTTAAGTCACTAAAAAAAAAATACAAAAAAAACCAAAGCCACTTAGACACGTAATTTCTATAACTGTTTTCAGATTCCATGAGAATGATAGCTAAGCAACACTTTCACTAATGTCGTGTGGTAGGGAAATTGATAGTAAGGTTAAATGTGAAAGAAAAATCCATATTTGAACCATCCTACTACATTGGATACTTCCTGCACTCACAAATTTAGTTCCCTCCAACTTTTGGATTAACAAACTTTAAATTCCAAACATTAAATCGAATATGATAGATTCACAAATTCCATTTCCCTATAATAACGCTTCAAACATGATCTTATTGCATTGATGGCAATAGATATTGAATGGCTGCTTCACCTGCAAAATCAAAAATATTAAATCCATGAATCCCCATAAATAGTGAAGGTAACGTGTTGTAAACTATACTGAGCCATTAAATTGTTGACTAATAACCACAAGAATACATATGTCATACGCATACTTTACCTCCTCTCATGCTTATATGAAGTAGTTGGGCCGCAACAATTAATTTCAGATTCTACCAATCTAAAAAAAGAAAAAAAAATGGTTGCATTTATGTATGGTATGCCCAACATGTTATGATCCCTAGATTTCGAATACTCATTGACCTTTCATTTCTCTCGTTCGGCGTGCTGCAACCAGTGTGGATCTCTCCAGGATCAGGAATGCGCTAGTGGTGATGAAAGAGATCACAAGATAGATACTGCACAAATCTTGCCCATGCTCGTTTGATTCAAAGCCAGTGCACACCCATTCACAGGTAGGCGCAGTTAGCAGCAAGGAGAAGTGATGCCAAATGAATGTTACCGCGGGCTCCAAGCAGTCTTGATGTGCAGGTCTACTTTGAGAGGGACGTACAAAAGAGATATGAGGAGAAAAACCAGCACAGTCATGTACGCCCCTTCGCGGCCTTTGTAACCGTGGAGGAGGGACTCAACAATATGGAATGGACCACCATTACGATGGAAATGAAGGTGGTTATGTACAAATCTCTGCCTTCAACATCATATTTTATCACTATATTCGGCTGCGGATTTCAGACGCAAAGGTAATATTTTGAGACTTTTTCTATATTCGCAGAAACAAAGACATTATATTCCATAAGGCTGAAGTTTGGTTATTCAACTTTGTTCTTTCTCAGCTTGGCAAACGAACACAATAGGGCATTTTAGGATCAAAGGCTTATCTTAAGACAAAGGCGGTGCTCAAAGACTCGGAGGCTATTAGAAACAAGAGGTTTCACGTTCCTATTCAAAGCACCAGTGAACATTATATTCCTAGCACAATAAATATGCGTGGTTAGTAGTAGCAGTCGAGCTTCAAAGCTTGAGTCTTACAAAAAACAAAAGCTTTTACTTTCCTTTTCAATATATTAATCGACAGAGCAAAAGCACAGATTTTACTCATCATATCTCACTGTCTGTTCAGACCTCAAAATGAATGCTTACACATCAAAATTCTATCTATGGATCAGATGGTAGTTATTCCCAGCCATTCAAGAGACACATAGAAATCAAACCAGACAGATTGACAAAACCTTTGTTCATTGGATATGTATACCTTATATGCATATGTGTGAGGAATGGTTTTGACATAGAAATAAAATTAAATGCAAAGCTGACATATGAAATCATAGAAAGCCGCATAAATATAGCTATCCTCCATCGTAGTTAGTAAGATACATAAAGGAAGCAAATTCTTGGAATACTTCTGGGAGTGCCCTCCTTCTAGCGCCATTTGTAGGATGGTGAAATCTTACACATTGATTGTATAGATTCAGCCATCCTCATAGAATAATATAACTCATTCCTTCAAACAATTGATAAAACCAACTCAAGCATGCAAAGAAGAAATGCAATACAACCTATTCTATGGTGGATTGGTGCCCTCCATGAAAATGTGAGAGAGCCCTTTCCCAATCCTTGATAATCTTAGTGGTATGATAGACAATGAGATGCTTGAACTCAAGTTGCCTATAGTGTAGATGCTCAGAGATGTGGCTGTTGTAGAAATGAGAGAAGATGGCTTGCATTTATAGGAAAAGTTGATAGAAGAGAGGCCAAAATTAGGCAATGTGGGACTAAATCCCATCCAATAGGATAGAGACACTTGTCATAATGGGATTGGTCAAAGCTTGTGCAAGTTTTGGCCAATGTGCCCATTCAAATTTGAAAAATGTTAATAAATGCATGTTGTTGAGAGTTTTGGGGGAATAATCTTTGTCCAAAAAAGTCAAAGATGAGAGTTATTGAGGGAAAATAACTCTTTTTAATAAATCAATAAATTGATTTATTGATGCAAGTGGGTGGGTTAGTTAGGAGTTTAGATTTGACTCTAGTTGAGTCAAAAGCTAGAGAATGCTAATCATGATTTAGAAGTCAATTAATTTAGATTAATTAACTTAGGGGATATTAAGAAGTGACATTTGATAAATCAAATGAGAAGAACTTTAAGGATTTGATTAAATAATTTTGATTTATTTAATGAACCTTAGTGAATTAATCAATAAATTGCTTTAATTAATTAATAGCAAAATTTGATGTTAGTTAGAGCAAGATATATGATGTCAGTTTTGCATGTCTACACTAATTAACAACAACCTCTAAGGCTACAAGGTTAGGATTACTTAAACCCACACATACACATAACATATAACCATAGCCTTATGAACTTTATGAAATAAACATCATACATCAAAAGAATACCACATAACATAATAAGATAATCAACCAAATTACAATCTCATAAACATTATCTTAATCCAATAGATACATCACTCATTCCCAGAATGAGGCAATAGTACAAAAGATTACAATTACAAAATTCCACCTCATAAACATAAGAGGGATAAAATAACTTATACAAGCTGAAATATTAGAATGCAAGAAATTACAACAAGAACCGCGAGCTGTCCATCTGGATGTCTCGCCATCAAGTACTAAAGATCGATGGGGACCCAACGGTTTTGGTGCATGTTCCACCCTACCAATGTGGTACCCGAAGGCCCACCCCCCATGCTAGGAGATAGTAACAACGTAACATGGACAAAGATTCTACTACCTCTAACCAAAGGCAGACTCAAACTGACTCATACTGTTATAACCAACCAAATAAATTAACAAGTACAACTCATTCACCATACAAGTACGAATCAAATACAATGCATGTACAAATCTAGTACAATACAAGTACAAATCAAATACGATACATGTACAAATCAAGTACAATACAAGTACAACTCCAACATTACTAACATAGGTCACATTGCTTCCAAACATAATAATAATCAAGTATGTTCACAGAACCATACACATAAAACAATTAACAATAGTTGTCCTAGATAGAGTGTCATCGCAAGGTTTGTCATGAGATCTCCTCTGGGCATTCTTCATAGGCTCGGGCACAAGTAATCCTGGTGGCCTCAACCGAATCCCGACACTCATACTCACTCATGCGGAATCAACTACCTCTCATAAGAACTAGATAGTTGATCTTGCCATTTCAGGCCTTCTCACTCATCCCAAGTCTAAACAAGCCCTTATGTCCATGAGCGAGGATTAAATTATCTTGATTAATGTGAGAAGTTAGTCCTAATCTTCTAAGTACATTATTTTAATTATCACTTGTTTAAATCACTCCTGAAGGTTATCTAGTTTACCTCTTTGGGCTCTGGCGCCTAACAGAAGCCACTCTTCTATTCGACAACACACACCCAAACAATCCACCAAGGGAACCACAAGTGCATACCAACTAGGCATCATAATCCACTCTAACACAAGGAGAATACAAATAATAGAAAATCACTCCAAAACATCTTGGAGGCAACAATCACATAGTCCACTCCTTTCACAGGAGGTACAAAAGATCTCACTCCAAACATCTTGGAGGCAACAACAAATTGTCCACTCCTTTCACAGGAGGTACAAAATATCTCACTACAAACATCTTGGAGGCAACAACACATAGTCCACTCCTTTCACAGGAGGCAACAAGATGAAACCACATAACAAGGTCACTCCATACAAGGAGACACAGATCCCATAATCCGCTCTTTAACCAAGGAGGTGCAAACCTTCTCGTTCATGAAAACCAGGTAAAACTGAAAAAACGCCATGCACTACCCAAGGGAAAACAACTGGATGGCATAAAGATTCAACAACTCTTATCCTCAAAGTTCTTCTAGAAGACTTATAATTTAGGACTAACACTAAATCCCAAAACCAACAATGCAACTTGATGACATAGCAACAAAAGCATTCAAGTCATCAATCAAATCTAATATTCGGATTTCCTAAATCCATACTCATTCAATAGGTAGTGTTGACAAAGTCAAAGACATGATAAGTAGATCATCTAAAATAATCATAACCCCTATTTCCTTTTTCATTATTGGAAATCTAAAACAATTAAACTTACTTCCCTTTACTGAATACAGAGAATTAAATCCTTTAAGATAATTATGAGGAAAAAACTACTTTTGGATATACTAAATCCATATCTCTTTCATAATCCAATCACAATGATTCAATTAATATAAATAGAAATTAATAAATAACATAATTGATTGTCTCATCAATAAAACTTCTTAATTTACTTTTGAATCGACACAAATCCATGCAAGTAAACTCTTTCCATTTCCTAACCAAATCTTACATCTCATTCACTTTTCTATTTAAAACATTCAATCACTTTAATATAATAACATATTGTTTCTCTATCCATTTTCCATATACACTAATCAATCCAATTTTAAATCTCTATTCAATAATATATTGCATTCTTTAAATCAAATATTTAACTCTTTCAATTAAACTTTAACAAGCCATTTTAAAATAACAATAATTTCCCATATGTTTATAATTTTAATTCCACTAATCTAATATACAAATTTTATTTAAAATAATATAAATAAATATAATACTTTAGTATTATAAATTATAATATAAAATATTATTAAATAATATTTTAATATTATAATAACAATACATAAAATATTAATATTTATAAATATCAATTTATTATTATTTTATTTTCAGAACAGCCATGGGAAAATAATTTAATAGAAGTCTCATGTTTTAAACATAACTCAAAAACTACGATCTGGGTATTTGAGATTTTTGGAAAGATGTTATAAAATTGCAAAATGCAAAAACCCTTTAAATTTTGTAAAACCCCAGTTTGTAAAAATGAAGTTATAGGTGACGCAATCAGACCATTTTACCATGAAAATATAATTATACTGCAGATTTTAAAATCCGTTTTTTTATAATAAACAGAAAGTTTCATTTTCTAAAAACATTCTAAATGCATTGTTCACTCTATATTTTTGATTCCAATAACAATAAAATCAATTTCTCCAAATAATTTAAATTCAATTAAGGTTTTCACAATTTTCACTCAAGAATTTTCACAAACAAAGGCTGTAAATTTATTTAATTCTTTTCTTCTAATATCAAATTTATTTTCTAAAACAGATTTACCAAACAAATGTTTAATCATTACTATTTTAAAGAAAAACAATCAAGAACAATAAAACACAAAGAAAAAAACCTGGTACAAGAAGCTACAGGAAGAGATGAATTTCTGATGCAAGCCTCCTCCAAAGATTTCCTGAATTTTCTTCAATCCTCCAAAGAATCCAATCCAAAATCCAAAAAATGCAAACAATCTTTCCTTCAATCAATTTTACAATCAAACTTTCTTCAAACCCTTGTGCAAATTTTCCAAAATTTCTTCCCTGCTGTAAAAAATGTATTTTTCCTAAAGACTTTTTTCTACCCTAAAATTAAAATATGTATTCTTATAAATCAAAAATACCTAATTCAACCCTAATTCACATTACATGCAAATTAAATATTTCAATTTCAATTTCAATATTTACAACCCTAATTCACATTACATTCAAATTAGATATTTCAATTTCAATTTCAATTTCACTTTCAATTTAAAATGCAATTTCAAATAATAAATTAATTTCCAAAGTTGCAACCAATTTTCCAAATAAACATTTAATTACAATTTCTAATTTAATTCTCACACGTTGAGATTAAATTCCAAAATTAATTTTAATTCTTTTATTTCCTTTCATTCTCCTACATCACATTTAATTAATTAATTAAATTATTTAATAACTAAATTCAACCCCTTGGATCAAATTTAATTAATTAAATAAACTAAATATAATTAATTAATTTAAATACAAACTTTTATCCACATTGCATTATTTAAATTAAATAACTATCAACATGATTTAAATGCAATTATTCTAAATATCTATTTCCAAATCAAGAATGCTTCAGAATTAAATAACATCAAAGCAAGACAGACAATGACTCGACACATACAACTGATGACACACTAAGGCTAGGGTATAGACTTGACACATGTTACCTAGCTACTATCTCCCATTCAACTTAACCGTTGGATCGACACGCTCAAACCTGTGAAACCAGGTGGAGTCGATGTCATGTACCTGTAATCTTACAACCAAGTAAACAACATCATACAATATATCCAGCATATAATACACACGGTGAAGAAGGAATTACGGATTCGTAGGGCGCTCGCAAACGAGTGATGTGAACCGTCCTCTTCACCAATACACTCATTGAAACTGACACTTCCATCATAATCCAGTAATCTCATAATAACATCTCATGTTAACTCTACAACATCATTAATCCATAATGCATGTGAAACAAAAATCAGATAACTACATCCCACAATAATATTTATCACTCAATAGTAACGATCAAAACATCATAACAAAATGTATCCAGTATTAAAGTAACTGCAACCAAACATAGCATAAAACAACTTGAACAAGAATCAAAACAGAGGGGTATTACAAGTCCTCCAAGCTCCTCCCCCAAGATAGTCCCGTTGCTGTTGAACTTTAGCCTTACATTTTCCAGCATCCTTCAACTGTAGCCTCTCATCCCTCTTCTTTTCTTGACAATCTGGAGTTGTCACCCCAGTTTTACCGGTTGTTTCCATGTCTTCAACCAAAATCCCTTTTTGTATTGAGGGCAACTAAATTTGTTTCTGCTCTTCACATCCGGCCTCTTGCATCAACAACTTCTCTACCTAATTTAGTTCGTCTGATACCCAACCCTCCTTCTCAGAGCCCTTTGGCTATAAACTCACTTCCTTCTCCTCTTGTTTCTCCTCTTGTTTCTCCACCTCTGCATTCTTCTCTTTTTGTGATCTCCACGAGGCATTAGCAGTGTAGTCCTTCCTCCCGCATTTGTTGGTGATGTCACCGCTTCTCCAAGCCTCCAACTGCAGTACCTATTGATCCTTCTCCTCCAAGCATAAACCAGGGGAAACCCTAGTCGCCACCACCCCCTGAAGATAACCGTTGGCTCCTGGAGCCATTTTTTCTAAATTTTAAATAATTAAATAATTAAAAATTATTTGATTATCTAGGATGAAAGAGAAATAATGTTAATTTGATAAAAAAATGAAATTATTTAAGCAAATACAAAAGATAAATTAATGATACCTAATCATAGAAAATGATGATGTTTTAGAAGAAATATGTTAGTCAAATTTAGGTGTCTACAAAATTCATCAAACTTTATAGTATATTTTTATAGTCCTACATTGTTTAAATTATATTGAATTGTATATTCTTGAGACTTTTTGAAACCCTTTTAAACAATCCATTTATGTATACCTTGCGATCATAGCATTCCATGAAACCACATTTCTTTGACATAGTTTTTCAAACATTTCATTGCCCTATCTTTGCTCCAACATGTTTATACATGTCTAATAGAGCACATCCAACTATAATATTAAATAATAAACTCTTATTATTCTTTGTTGAATTTCTATACATTCCCATCCATTATCCTTTGATCGATGTTTATACCATATTCTAAAGTGTCTATTTTAGCATAATAAAGGACAATATTATCAAATTTAGTTTACAATCATCAATTGTATTTTCTTGAAATTTTCTAAGGGCTTTTCAAAAAAATCATTTTGTTCATATCCTATAATTGTTCTAGTTTGGATGAAACCACATATTTTTTAGCTATTTTATCAAACAATTCATCTTCATTATCTATGCTTCTATATTTTGAATACACATTTACCTAAGAATTTTTAACTATATATGATAAAATGTATCTATTTTATATGATCCAATGCTCCCATTCTAGCATAAGTAGGGAGGATGCCATACAATATTATAGAATTTTTCTTTACACGTATCCATGTTTTTTTTTTCTTCAAAGTCATTTTGACCACATTCTATGTTATCATTGTAGTCAATGAGGATGCATATCTTCTAAGCATTCTATCAATAAATGATGATACAATGTTTTGGAAAGTGAGTCTTCTACCTTAAATTTACTAGCCCAAGGTTGAGGCATTCAAATCAACTCGTATAAAACTACATATTTTAAAAATGAACATGCTTTAATCAAAGTGCTTTCCTTTATTGAGAAAAATGATTTATCTTATAAAATAAAACAATTTCAATAATTGAATAATTTGTACTTACACTTTAAGGAAATGCAATGGTTACATGGATAGTAAATATTAGGCTAACATGTTAGAGAGTACAAATGAAAGAATACTGTAATGCCCCACCATGCAACCCTAGAGGAAGTTGCAAATAACTACTTAAATGAACTTTTTTTTTTATGTTTAATTACAATAATAAGCAAGTTCACTATCTAATTCCAACAACCACTAAGGTTACGAGACAAAGGTTATATAGAACCTCAACAAAAAACATGAATTTAAACAATGTCATTTATTTAATTAAGAAATAAAACACATACATTCCAAATAAGATAATTTACATCAAAGCATAAGAGATAAATTTCAATTTCATTTATCCTTAATTAAATAATATGGTTACATCTCTCATTCCCCAAATGAGGCAAGTCCAATGAATAAGGTTATGATTACAACTTCCACCTCGATAACAAATGAGGGGTAATAAATCACAAGATCAATTGAAATAAATAAGGTATGAAAGTAAACTGGATCATATGAGCTCTCCAACTGGACGTCTCGTCCACACGATCAAGAAGAAAAACCCAATGGAGTAAGGTGCACGTTCCACCCACCAAGTGGAACCCAAAGGTCCACCCCCCGTGCTAGGAGATAATAACAAGGATTTCTAGCCAAGACCATCTACCTCAAGACATAGGCTAACACATAACCGAACTGAAATAATTACAAATACATCACTTAACTCAATGGTTACAATGCTTCCATAATTACATAATCAATTGCATCACTAATGAAAACATACAGTTGACTTAGGAGAAGTGTCATCACAATGTTACATGGGCTATCCTGGTGAGTCTTCCTAGGCCCCGACCCCCATCTCGGGTTATCCTGGTAACCTCTAACGACTTTTGGCCCCTCATGTAATCCAATACATAATCAGTTATCTTTTGTAGAGACAAGATAACGATCTTGCCATTCTAGGCCTTCTTGTCTCAACCCAAGTCTTAACAAGCCCTTGCATTCATGAGCAAGGCATAATTATCTTATTAAGTGTTTAATACTACGTGATACTCTAATAAGTTAATTACGTTATCATTGGATTAACTAACTTACAATAAGTTATCCTGGCACCACTTTGTGTGTCGGCCCTCATTGCAAGCCACTCCTCTAAGATGACACATGGAACAACTCCACAACCCAAGGGTACACAAGTGCGACATAAGGATATCACATCCCTATCCATGACACATAGTCAACACATTCTCGTTCGTGATAACTGGGTAACAAACTGGTTATAGTTAAACACACTACCCAAGGTAATCCAAAGGTTGACTAACACATTATGACAACCCACAAAATTGAAACCCAACTGGAAGACATGTCAAATTCTATGATCCAAATTTCTCAAATGATAACAGGAACAATTCACAATCAAGACAAGCAAGAAGACGAGAATTAAAATTCTACTTTGGATTTACTAAATCCATTTCCTCATTAACATTCAGTAATCTACTGCCTTAGTGAGACTGAATTTGAATAATGACTCTTTTGGACAAAGATGAAATTTTAAACCAAATATTTCATTCTCTAATTGTTCTCAAAACTATAATAATAAACGTTTATTCCAACCATTCAGAAAATAAAATTTTATAGTAATAAATGTTTTCTCTTCATGACAAAATCATTTCTAAAATAATTAACTCATCTTCATATTCATTTCACTTAAGACAAATATAGTGTTCCACCAAAATTGTATTATTTTAAATTAAAGTCCATAATTGACTAAAACACAATGTTTTAATTTCCACAATTACACTTAAACATGCTATTAATCAATTCAACATTTTAATATATATATATTTAAAATGTATACAAATGTATTAAAATTTAAATACCCAAGTATATATATAAATACATAAAATAATACATATATATATATATACACATAATATATTCACTCTCATATTGTGTATAAATATACATATATTATTTATATATATTAAATATATATATATATATACATTATATTATTAATATATATTACTATATTAATATTTTAATATTATAAAATATAATATAAAATATTATTAATAAATATTTTTTATATTATAAAATATAATATATTAAATATTAAATATATATACATATATATTTTTTAATAAAAAATAAATAAAAATGAATTTAAAAAAAAACTAAGCGATTCTAGGGGGGCGCGCCACAGATTCGAGGGGAAGCACGCCCAACACAATAGGGCTGACTGTGTATTCACACAATCTTCCCATGAACACTGGGCGTGGCCAGTGTGGGGGTCGCGTTGGGCGCAACTCCCCCACACACCTCCCATGGGGGGCGCAGTGGGGTAAGCCCCAAACGTCCCTCCACTAGTCCACCATTTTTAACAAAAAATAAATGAAAACCAGGGTTAAAACCCTTGGTTTTTCATCCGACCTTCTTTTGGCCATTTCTATAAAAAAATGGCCAGCATAACCCTACTCCAGGGAAAAGTTTAAAATATATATATATATATGTATGTATATATATACATATGTATGTATATATATATATATATATCAAGATTTTTATATATATATATATATATATATATATATATATGCATATGTATATATATTTACATATAACCAGATTGGAATTGAAAATAAATTGAGGAAGTAAAATTGAAAAGGAACAATTTGTAATCAAGAATTCATTCTATTTTTATTTTTTTTGTTGAAGTAACCTATTCCAAACATAGTTTTTCTTTCAAATTGGAAAACAAGAATCCAACTGAGTTTATTTTGCAATCAAACAACAGATTTAAAAGCTTTTCAACATGATTTTCAACAACAACATATACAATTAAAATTTCAAAAGCAACTAATTTTAAAGACATGTACCTGGTTTTTTTGAGTTTGCGAGGAGAACCAGATGGTGCCCAGATTCCTGCCTTGATTCCAACTTCAGCTCCACCAATTTTCACAACTTCAATCCAAAACCCAAAAAATGCAAAAATTCTTCCTCCTCCACTTTCAAAATTTCATGCTTGTTTTTTGACCAAAAAACTTGAGAAGCATTTTTAAATAATAAAGAAAAATTCAAACAAATATCATGCAATCACGCTCATTAATTTATCAAAAAAAAAAAAAACAAATATCTTCTTCTTCCCAATTTTTGAATTCAAACATTCTAAAAATATAATTCGATTCATTTTCCTTTATTTTGTTAATTTTCATTGTTTCAATTTTCCCAATTTCACACAAAAATCTATTAACTCCAAAATAGAAAAACTTAATTTATTTCAAATCAATTGATTTAATTATCAATAAACTAAATCTAATCCAAGATTAAATTATTTATTAATAAATTAACTTATTTAATTAATTAAATCGCATTTCAACATAAACCAGATGAAGTTAATCGACAATTAAAATACCAAAGCATATATTTTAACCTTTTTCTAACTTGCAATTTTAACTAAAATCAAGACCAGATGAACAACATTAAAGCAACTTAACCTGACTGAAACTTGACGACACACTATGACTAGGGTGATGACTTGGCATGGAAAACCTAGCTACTATCTCCAAATCGAATTTTGTTGGGCAATGGACACTCTCAAACATGTGAAACCAGGTGGAGTCGATGTCATGTACCTGTCAAGCTGCAAACAAAGAGTATATCCACATGCATAAATATGTCATAAATAAGGCACACCATGAAGGGGAAGTCATGGAATCACAAGGTGCTCGCAAGCGAGTGATGCGATATCGTCCTCTTCACCAATACAATATTACTAACTGACGTATCTAACATTGCACCTTAATCAAAAGCATAAAACATCATTAATTTGAATATCCACTTATGCTAATTCAAAACATGCCATAATAATAACATCAAAATATAGTATCATCACATCAAGATACATCATGATAAAATAGTGATCAACTATAACCAAGTACATAGTCAAAGTACAAATAGAAACTAAAACATAAAAAGGAGAACGACATCATTTGCACAATAGAGCAAAACGGAGGGGTATTACATCCTCCCCCTAGGGTCAGGCTTACTCTTGGAAGCCTGCGAACAAATAGGGATAAAGATCCCTCATTCTAGCTACATCTTCCCAAGTGGATGACATGTCATCCCTAGGATCCCACTGGATCCTAACCTGATCAATATCTCACCCTCGAAGAGTGAGCGTTTTGCGCTGCATTACGGCCACAGGCTCCAAAGTCAATTGCCCATCCTCTACCTGTAATGGGGTGGTCTCACAAAGCTACTTTACAATTTCTAAGAGGAACTAATTCTTGGTGGAATCACATATTTTTAGAAAATATAATGATTTAAGCCTTTAAAAGTTCCATTTTAAGGATTCCAATTCAAGAAGGTTTGATCAAACCACCTTAGATCAAACCCCCTTGGATAGAACCTCGCTAGTTTTAAACCATACCTATAAATGAGTCTCATTTACACCTATCAAAATGCTAATAAAAATCACTTTTGATTTACCTTTTGGGGGATCAAATTAATTCATTTCAAATGATTATGGTATTCCTCAAAATGAGCTATCCCATGAATATAATTTTAATATGTTTTGGTTTTATTATGTATATGTTTTTTTTAGTTTTATTAAACATAGGTTTTTCACCGAAAATCAAGCTCTTTGTTTTGCACATGTGGAAAAATAGAAAATTATCATAATAATTTTTTTAATAATATGTTCGTGCTGGGTATTGACATCCTTGATGCATTAAAATAAATAAATTGAATTTCGATACATACAAAAAAAGTTATGTTGTATACAGTCTGCCTATGTCTGAATTGCAATTGGTTTGACTTCGAAACTCTATTAAGGAAAAATTATTCAATAAAAAACTATGAGACCAAATGAAAGTGCTAGATAACATAGTCAAAAATCTAAACTCAAAAAAATTAGAATTTTATCCTTCATACAAAAAAATTTATGTTGCATACGGTGAGCGTCACTTGTTAAAAATGTTGTTTTCTAAAAAAATCTGTTTTCGTGGGAGATGGAAAAAGAAGTGCAATCTTATTCCAAAAAAATTGAAAAAAATATTTTTAGAATCTACAGACAAAATGTGATGAGACTCTAGTTTGGATCATCTTCAAAATACTCATGGTTTAACCACTATAGGTGCCCAAATATGAAGATTTAGTTAAAAATAATAATTTCAGTGTTCAGTTTGGCCAAAAATTCTAAACCACTATTGTGGGATCACCCAATGCATTCCAATCAAGGACATGAGAAATTTATAGATGGTACGACCGAAGAAGTGAAACATGAAAAACATCGTGAATGCATGAGAGACTGGGCGGTAAATGAAGACGGTAAGAAATTGGACCAATCTTCTTGAGTATCTCGAAAGGTCCGACAAAGTGAGGTGCCAACTTAGAGACCTTCCCATAACGGATGAGACTCTTTCACGGACATACCCACAAGAAGACTCTATCGCCTATAGCAAACTGATAATCCACTCTATGCGCATCTGCATACTTCTTCTGCCTATCCTGTGCTACCACCAAGTGCTCTCTAATCATATCCACCTGTTGCTCCATATCCTACAACATCTCAGGACCCAACACTATCCTGTCCTCTAGTCGATCCCAACTCAAGGGAGTACGACATGGTCTTCCATACAATGCTTGGAATGAGGCATGCCAATGGAACTTTGGAAACCATTATTATAAGAAAACTCTAGCAAATATAGATAATCCTCCCATCGTGTCTACTAGTCCATCACATACATACGCAACATATCCTCAAGGATTTGATTGACCCTCTCGGCCTATCCATCTGCCTCTAGGTGATAAGATGAACTAAAGTTCAACTGCGTCCCCATTGCATGTTGCAATAATGTCCAAAGAGCTGAGGTAAACACTAGATCCCTGTCAGAAATAATCCGATGCGAAATGCCATATAACCTCACTATGTCCTCCATGAACACTCTAGCTACGAATGATGCGGTATAGGATGAGCGCATAGGTGAGAAGTGTGCCACCTTCGTCAACCTATCAACTATCACCATAATTGCATCATGCCATCTCATAGAGTTGGGTAAACCAACAATAAAATCCAATGAGATTATATCCCACTTCCACTTTGGTACTAAATGCGGTTGCAAGAGCCCTGTTGGATGCTAGTGTTCAGCCTTAACTCATTGACACTCTAGACATCATGACACATAATCCACAATATCACACTTCATCCCTTTCCAAAATACAACTGACACAAATCTGCATGCATCTTCTTCACCCTAGGATGGGTTGAATAAGGTGGACGATGTGCCTCAATCATGACCAAGGTGTGAAGACCATCAGATGAAGGAATGTATATGTGTCCCATGTGTCTCAATAACTCATTTGAATCTAGAGAATATCTTGAATGTCTACCCTCAAGAGCTCTACCTACCTCTATCACTATCCTAACCTCCTGGTACCAAATATCTGCTGGAAGGCCTGAAAGAATCTGACTCTGTAGATCCACAACTAGAGTCAACACGAATATTTCATGCCTCTATCTACTGAGTGCATCCAATACGACATTCTCCTTTCCCTGGATATACTTCACCTCAAAATCATATTCACTGAGAAACTCCATCCAACGCCTCTGCCTAGCATTAAGGTTGGGTTGTGTGAAGATATACTGAAGACTCCTGTGATCACTGTGCAACTCAAACCTATGGCCAAGAAGGAAATGCCTCCATCTTGTCAATGCATACACAACTGCCGCTAATTGAAGATCATGTGTGGGGTAGTTCAACTCATGATCCTTGAATTTTTGTGACTCATATGCAATGAATCGACCTTCCTGCATCAAAACTACACCTAGACCCTCCAAGGATGCATTTGTACAATCTACAAAGTCCCAAGTCGAATCCCATATCGCCAATATTGGTGCACTAGTCAGCTTCTCCTTTAGATTCTGAAATGCTTCCTCACACTTCTCTGACCACTCAAACCTCTTCCCTTTCCTCTAAAGGGTGGTGATAGGATAGCCTATCCTCGAAAAACCCTACACAAAGCGCCTGTAATAACTCGCTAGCCCCATAAAGCTACGTATCTTTGCCACATTCATGGGGGTAGGCTAATCTAAGATTGCTTGGATCTTTGTTGGATCCACTGAAATACCCTTCCCTGAGATCACATGCCTAAGATACTGAACCTCAAACTTGAAGAACTCACACTTCGACAGGCTAGCAAACAACTGATTATCTCATAAGCACTGCAATACCTGCCACGAATGTGCCTCATGCTCTACCATTGTCCTAGAATATATCAGAATGTCATCAAGGAAAATAAGGAAAAATCTGTCTAGGTATGTATGAAATACACCATTCATCAGAATCATGAACACAGAGGGTGCATTCGTCAACCCGAATGGTACTACTGTAAACTCATAGTGACCATAACACATTCGAAACGTTGTCTTATGGATGTCTGAGTCAAAGATCCGAAGTTGATGATATCTTGACTTAAGATCAATGTTTGAAAAGATGGTGGCACCCTTGATCTAATAAAATAGATCATCAATCCTAGGAAGCGGATATCGGTTCCTGATGGTGACTTTGTTCAAATTTCAGTAATCAATACATAACTGAAGTGAACCATCCTTCTTCTTCACGAAGATGACTGGTGCTCCCCATGGGGAAACACTAGGGCAAATGAAGCCCTTCTTTAACAACTCCTTAAGCTGCAAACAAAGCTCTTTCAGCTCCTGGGTGGTCATATGATAAGGAGCTCGAGAAATGGGTTCTGATCTAGGTATAAGGTCAATCTTGAAGTCTATGTCCCTCTGAGGTGGCATCCCTAGAATCTCATCTGCAAAGACATCAGAATACTCCTGAAGAATGGGGTGACTATCAAGAGAAACTTTCTCTTCTCCACCACCTAGATCCAAGTCATCCACTATGACAACAAACAACTGGCAACCATGATGCACACACCTTCTCAACTGCATAGCTGAGATGACCCTCAAGGAAACTGGCCTCTGGACTCCCACTATCTCTACCTCTCTGCCAGATGCCTCAATGCATCGAATCGACTTACATCAAAAATCCATGACCGCACTATGTGCCTCCAACCAATCCATCCCTATGAATATGTCATAAGAATCCAAAGGAATAACTTAGAGGTCCATCGTAGTCTAGAGAGGTCCAACCTCCAATCTACACTCTAGCACAAGGGAATGCGATGCGACTTTCACAATCGAGGCTAACTCTACCTGCCACCTATCGACTTGCCTTACCACACCCAGTCTACATCGTGCCACGACTGATGAAGAAATGAAGGAGTCTATCACTCCTGAATTAAATAAGATGGTAATTGGGTTACTCATCAACATACCATATGACTTGATGGCAGTGCCCTAATGCTCTGCGTAGTGGTTATCAACTGCTACAAAAACCTGATGCCCTCTACCTGCATCACCAACTATCGGCTCAGATGCCACTAGTCCCTGAGAAAAGCTAGATGTGCCCCTGTTGGGACACATTCTAGTTATGTGACCCTGTTGGCCACAAGAGAAACACCCTATACCTCTGCCATAATCTATACTCCCAGATGGTGCGCTAGACAGCTACGCACTACCCCTGAAGGTAGATTGTGAACTCTGAGCTGGCTGATCAAAGCTGAAACATTTCGCACACCTCCAATTTATGTCCCCCTACCTCTACTAGAAACCTTTACATTTCCCTTGTGATACTTGCTGCTGCTGCTGACCACCCTGAGATGGCCCTTGTTGAGATCTAGGAGATACACCTCCCTGAGGCTGCCCTCCTCTAGCACTAGATCCTGCTGTTGAACTACTGCCAATTGGTACACTCATGTGACCTCCTAGTGCCATGGTCAGATTCTCCTCAACAAGGTGTGCTTTCTCTATTGCCACCTCCATGGTTTTGGGTTCGAAAACCCTCACACCACCGCTAAGACGAGCATTTAAGCCCCTGAAAAAATGGTGCACCAACATACTCTCATCGTCACCAATCCCTGCAAACTATTTGAGCTCATAAAAGCGTCACTCATATTGCTCAACAAATAAGGCCATTTGGCAAAAGGCATAAAACTTGTCACCTCGACACTGATGCCAATGCTCAGATAAGAACCGAGCTCTGAATTTCTCTAGGAAGATCTCCCAAAATACTGAGTGAATGTCAATATGGAGCTTCTGCTCCTCTAGCCTCCACCATGTGGATGTGAACCCTCTCAGTTGCATGATAGCATAACGAGATTTGGTGTTACTACCATATGAATGCATGGCAAAACACCTATCCAGGTCTATAAGCCAAGTCTTAGCCTCTAAACTAGTACTTGATCCATCATATAATGGAGGATGTGCCTTGAGTAGGTCCCTCATGTGACACTTAGCCTGGGGTGGAGCTTCCCTCACAACCGGATTGACCTGAACCTCAACCGACCTCAGACCCAGGAGTGCCAAAGCCTCCTCAAGCGCTCTACACGCAACCTAAATCCCTGTTGGTTCCTGCTGACGATCACTAACCCCTGGTGCATTCTGAGATGCATGATGTTCCTCTTGGCCTGGAATAAAAGGCACACGAGGAGGAGAGTCCCGTTGACTCTCACCACGACCACCTATACGACCACGACCACACCCTCTACCTCTTCCGCATCTGGGAGGCATTATCCTGCACAAACACATCAGGGTATTAGGCAAGGTACAAAACTTAAAAGCATAAACATCTAGAAGCTTAATGGGTCCATCATAATCTTAGAGTACCCAGTGTTTAAACCTAGGCTCTGATACCATGTGTAACGCCCTGCCACACAACCCTAGAAGAGGTTGCAAATAACTACTTAAACAGACTATTTTTTTTTTTGTTTAAGTACAATAATAAGGAAGTTCACTATCTAATGCCAACAACCTCTAAGGTTACGAGACACAGGTTATATAGAACCTCAACAAAAAACATGAATTTAAACCATGTCGTTTATTTAATTAAGAAATAAAACACATACATTCCAAATAAGATAATTTACATCAAAGCATAAGAGATAAATTTTAATTTCATTTATCCATAATTAAACAATATGGTTACATCTCTCATTCCCCGAATGAGGCAAGTCCAATGAATAAGGTTACAATTACAACTTCCACCTAGATAACAAATGAGGGGTAATAAATCACAAGATCAACTGAAATAAATAAGGTATGAAAGTAAACTGGATCATATGAGCTCTCCAACTAGAAGTCTCATCCACACGATCAAGAAGATAAACCCAATGGAGTAAGGTGCACGTTCCACCCAACCAAGTGGAACCCAAAGCTCCACCCCCCGTGCTAAGTGATAGTAACAAGGATTTCTAGCCAAGACCATCTACCTCAAGACATAGGCTAACACATAACCGAACTGAACTAAATACAAATACATCACTTAACTCAATGGTTACAATGCTTCCAGAATTACATAATCAATTGCATCACTGATGTGAACAT